>JAODKE010000020.1:22349894-22379957 GCA_026779605.1 Mormyrus hasselquistii | reverse complement strand
TATTTACCTGAGAACTAGTGTGGCTCATCAGAAGCCAGGTAGGATAGAAAACCTACTGGATAGCAGCTCTCCAGGACCGGCGTTGGAGAGCCCTGGTCTATAAGCTCATGAGAAACATGTGAGACATCCTAGATCACGTGCCTGTCCATCACTGGTTACTCATCTGGAAATTTACCAGTCTTTGGACTGTGGGAAATGTAAACAGTGGGGAAACACACAGACCCCACACAGAAGGCACCCTGCAGCTCAACCCATGACTCACTTTGCTGGTTCTATATATGGAGGTGAGAGTATTTTATATCACTCCCCCACAATGTAGTGGCTGTTTGTGGTCATCAGGGGGCCCCGATCATGAGGGGCCCCGCACAAATGTGTGATTTGATTATCGGTGAACAGCCACAGCACTCAGTACAGGTCGGTTAATACAGAGCAACAAATAATGCTTACACGTGCACATGTTAGAACGAACCCAGGTCACCAAATGGGATGGGGGTGGAAGAGACAGTGAGAGCCTGGGCATGAGAGAGGGAGACCTGGGACTGGGAATCAGTCTGTCATGTCAGATCCAGTGGCTGCATGGGAGGACTGGACCTGGCTGCTTGCTTGGTGGTTTTAAGGCATTTCTGCCAGGTAGGTGTAAGATTGCCAAATGCAAACAAAGAAGCCGGCTGCAACCCTCCGACTTGCAGACATTATCCAGTGGGGAGGGGTGCAGCAGGAGCAGGAGGAAAGAAGGAATGGTTAGAGATGATGAGATGGCAAACAAGCCTGAAGACTGACTTTCAGTTTGGCCGAATAATTCTGGCTTGTGCCAGGCCGTGTTACCCAGCACTCAGACTCGTGCCAGGCCGTGTTACCCAGCACTCAGACTCGTGACAGGCCGTGTTACCCAGCACTCAGACTCATGCCAGGCCGTGTTACCCAGCACTCAGACTCGTGCCAGGCCGTGTTACCCAGTACACAGGCTCATGCCAGCAGTAGAGGCCATAAAACATAGGTGGAGAGTGCACCAATGATTGGAAGGCTGCTGCTTTGAGTCCTGAGTTTGACAGAGTGCTTTCACTGTCTGGACGCTGGAGGGGTTCATTGAATTAGGGCTTGCAGAGTGATGTCACTGTCGGGTCCCTGAGCGAAGCCCTCGACCCCCCAACTGTGTGTCCCTTCTCATAAAAGCATCTGCTGAAAAAACATGAGATGTAAAGTGCTCGGTGGGGGCATTTCTCCCACTTTGTTGTGTTTTTTTTGACAGTTTGAGAAGGACGTAGTGGACATCTGCTTTGAAATTCTGGACAACTCGCCGGCAGCGCTGAGAGACCCGGAGATGGACACGGCCAATCGGGGCGACCCGGTGTACGTGAGCAGGACTGTGACCGCCATGGTGAGGCCCCCGCCTCATTCCAGGGCTCCAGGACTTCAGAGACGGGTTATAAATCATCCACCGATGTCAAATAGTCCACCACAGGAAACTGTACACCAAGGCGTTACGTATTATTTACTTAAACAGTTCAGAGGAATAAGACTGTGCAAAGTCTGATTGACAAGATAGAAACACGACGATAAATTAAGGAGATGTTACAGCAGTCAAAGCCCTTTGTCATCAATTGAGCCTAAAGAATGTTACGATGATGTCGGTTAGATATTTCACAGCAGTACTTCAGGAGGGGGGAGTAATTAGATATATCCTTAGTTGTCAAACAAAACTTTGCCAGACTGGTTGTGCATGGAAATATAATACACTTGTTTATGACAGCTGATTGTGACACGACACCCTGTCTGCCTGCCCAGGTCAACTCTAACGATGACCGGGGCGTGGTTTCGGGCCGCTGGGATGGGGAGTACTCCGATGGCGTAGCACCCACGCGCTGGACAGGCAGCGTGCCCATCCTGAGACAGTGGAGCGCCAGCGGGGCGAGGAGAGTGCGATACGGCCAGTGCTGGGTCTTCTCGGGTGTGGCCTGCACTGGTGAGGCGGGGAAGGGGATGGTCTCCTACGGATGGTATCACTGGATGGGCCACAGATGTCAGATCGCAGCCTTGAATTAGACACCTGCATGCCGCTGTGGCCTCCATGCAGAGACCTCCTGCAGTCCAAACGTTCTAAGTTCCTCTTTTGTAAGGCCCATGTCTTACTTTTGCTCATGTACAGCACTGTGCAAAAGTCTTAGGCAGTCAAAGAAAATGTTTAAAGCTATTTATTTGGGTGGTAAGTGTAAATTTTCTCAAAAAATGTGACAAATAAAACCCTTGAATCCAATTAAACATTAGAACAGATACCAATTTACAGTGGCACAGTAAAAACGAACGTTCTAAAAAAGTTACACATATCTCTTTAATCCCCAATCCTGTCCTCAATGGCCCCCAAGTCATTCCACGTGTTTCTAAATTTTCAACCCGCTCTTACCCTGTTCCTCTGGTCCACAGTCCTGCGCTGCCTCGGCATTCCGACTCGCTGCATCACCAACTACTCCTCTGCCCACGATACAGACGGCAACCTCACAGTGGACTACTTCTACAACGATCAGCTGGAGAGCATATCTGCTGGCAAGAAGGACATGATCTGGTGAGATCCTCCGTACTGCTCGCATGACTCTCACCACCCAAGAAAAGGACTGTTCTGTTAGCACATGCCGTCGCAATCTGAGAGCTACGGACATCCGCTTTTCAATTATTTTGACTTTTTTTATTCTGTGCTTTAGGATTTGACATCTAATTGACTAATGAAAAAATGATTTATGAAGTCATCTATTTAACTACTATTTGTTTCCACTAGTTAACATTTGTATGGATTACTTTATATTGCTAACTTTATCAACATTGATAGGTAGATTCCTAGATAGATAGGTAGATAACTAACATCATTGTTTGTGTCTTGTATCTAGTTGACGCTGACATATTTGCCTGACTGGCAACAATCCATTAAAAACATTAAGCTGTTCACTGACGCCTGTGTAAAGACAGGTTTCTATTTGTGGCGCTAAGGTTGTCTCATTATCTTGTTTTAGGTTCAGTTTCTGAAAAAGTGCATTTCACAGTCCCAAAATTAGGATTTTTGGAGATAAGTGTTTTTCATTGGACATCAATGATGTGCTTCTCTACAGGAATTTCCACTGCTGGGTGGAGTCATGGATGACCCGGGAAGACCTGTCCAAGGATTACGATGGATGGCAGGTCCTGGATCCTACCCCCCAGGAGAGGAGTGAGGGTAAGGCCTAGATCTATCAGCACGGATCATGTGTAAGCAGTTTTGCTTACGCCTCTGGATCTGACCACTAGACATTTGTGTAAACATTTAAGTAAACATTTTTTGATGCAAAGAGGTATTCCAGTCAGCACTAGATTACGGAGTTTCCTTTTACAATGACAATGAAGATATTCTATTCTATTCTATTCTATTCTATTCTATTCTATTCTATTCTGCTTATGATATTTACTTAGATTCCAAATGAGCAGAATGGTGATCTGTAATGTTTTTATATTCTCCTCCTGTGTTCCCCCCCCCTCTGATCCTAACCCCCCCCCCCCCCCGGATGTTCTCCTGCACCCCTGCATCAGGAGTGTTCTGCTGCGGTCCCTCTCCGGTGAGAGCCGTAAAGGAGGGCGAGGTGGGCGTGAAGTATGACACAGCCTTCGTCTTCTCCGAGGTCAACGCCGACCTGGCCTGCTGGATCGTGGAGCCCGACGGACAGCGGACCCCGGCTTCCCTGAACCGTGCCACGGTGGGCCGCAACATCAGCACCAAGAGTGTGTATGGAGACGAGAGGGAGGACGTCACCTCCCTCTACAAATACCCGGAGGGTGAGCTGTGATGTCACAAGACCACAAGGTGTCACTCATAGTAAAGTCTGAAAGCTGCAGTTATATGAATCGGAGTCTGTAACACATTCTGATCACGCCTTTTAGTTTGTTTTTACGCTAGTGGCCAAAATTGTGGAAACATTTCCAATTTTTAGAGATTACCGAACTTTATTCAACTGTTACACCTATTATTATTTAATTGTCCAGTGTTGGATATTTGTAAACATTCTTTGATTGTTTATAAACATTACCGCCAATATTCGTGTAGTAATTTTTAAAGCACGATGCCAAAAACGCTAGATGTTCTCCTCGGTTTGCCGATTAGTGAACATGAAGCGTCTCCACATGAAATGAAATGTTGCTGATGTGTGATGTGTGATGTGTGATGATGATGTGATTACGGTAACCAGCCGCACTGTCGACCAAATCCAAACCAGGCTCGAAGAAGGAGAGGGAGATGTTTGAGAAAGCAGGCCGGAGGGTGTCTCAGCGGGGTGCAGGAAAGAGCCAGGTGGAGCTGGCTATCAGGCATGCGCCGGCGGTGCATGGCACGGACTTCGACGTCATCGTGGAGGTGCAGAACAAAGGCGGGGAAGACGTGCCAGCCAAACTCACCATCACCTCCAACGGCGTCACTTATAACAGCCTCCACCGGGGGGAGTGCCAGAGGCAGAGTGCCAGTGTCACCGTGCCGGCACTAAGGGGTGAGGGCCAATAAGGGCCGCGCGGGGGTGGTGGGGGGCACCTAGCGTGGCTAAGCAGGGCCAAGACTCGCCCATGAGGACACTACCGGCTCATTCAGCTTTGGAAAGGTACAACACCACAGTGTGAAAGACATCTAACGCAGATCACAGAACAAGTAACGTCCTGAATGCTCTCATGATACAATAAATCACATCAGATGTTCCTTCACAGTCTCTTAATATGTGATTGTGCGGCAGTTATATATCAATCCTCTTCATTTTTATCCTGTGAATTTCAAGCCCCGTCTCCTGCAGTGCTGCACCTAGAAACTCCACCTCTCAGATGTCCCACCCATTAAGGAATGTGTGCTTGTATTTCTCTCTTTGATATTCCATCTGCACCCCACTTGTTCATCCCTCGTCCCATCACATTTTTCATAGATTTGTAGGGGATATTTTTTCAGATTTCTCCCAAAGATAATCTAGTGTGCAGGTCACAAGTATTCAACCAACTTTCATTTGTTTCACCCTCCTTCATCCCTTCTTGATTGTCTTCAGTTCATTTTTGGCACCTGTCATCACCTAGTTTTTCCACCTAGAAACATTCTACCTCTCAAATGTTCCACCCATTAAGGGTGATATTGATATTCAACCCGTATCCCTCTTTTCATCCCTCTTTCCAGAAAGTCAAGCCTTTCTTTCACAGGCTGAGTGTTAACACCCAAATAATGGCCCAGATATGGTATGCAATGGCCTACTGATGCTGCTGAGGCAATCACATCGGCATTTTGTTGCGGAAGTGCATCTCTAGTTGCTCAAATAATTGTGCAGACTGAAAGATCTGTTCCTTCTTAACCCTAACCCTGCCAGTTAACTCTACATTTTATAGAACAGTAGTTCTCAAATGTTTTGGATCAATCCAAAGTAGCCAAGTATCACTTGAGTGGAAAAGAATAACTGTACCAAATTTTTGCGGTCTTGTATTGATATCTTGATTTTTCGCCAGACCCCGTTATATTGTGCATCTCTACTCTACATCAGTGCACAGGGAGGTGCTGCGGCTGCGCTACGCCCGCTACGCGTCCTGCGTCTCCGAGCACCACCTGATCCGGGTCACGGCTCTGCTGCAGACGGACGGAGAGAGAAACGTCGTCCTGCAAGAGGTCAACATCCCATTGAGCTTACCGGAGCTCCGCGTCAAGGTAGGGAGCACCTGTGCTGACGGGCGACCGCCCGCGAGAGACACGCAGGTGCATTCCAGAGCGGCCTCTTTGCTTAGAAGTATGTGGTAAGGTGGCATGAGTATGGACTGCTCTTCATGATAGCCGATTTTACCAGGGGTAATAAAAATGCAATTTGAACATATTAAAGTATTGAAAAGTTATATTTCAAAATGTGGCTTGTGTTAGCCATATCGATGTGTAATAATAATTAATTGAAAATGTATTTGCACTTAATTTTTTTTTTTTATGAATTTATTTATCTGAATCAATGATGGTTGGGCTCTCGCACCTTGCACCCCTTTGGAGGAAAACCTAGTGTCACTTATGCTATCCATCCATCCATCCATCCATCCCTCCATCCATCCATCCATCCATCCCTCCATCCATCCATCCATCCATCCCTCCCTCCACCTTCGAACCACTTCGTAGGGCTGTAGGATGTGGTAGGGGGGCCTGGAGCCGGTTCTAGTCAGCATATGGGAACAGGCTCACTGTGGGTGCGATGCCATTCTGCACTCAGCTTCATCGTATCGCATTTATTGTTGGAAAAATGAAATAATTGATTCAAACTAAACATTTCCATAGAAATTTGGCATAAATATTTTAGTCAGTGTTTTGAAATTCACACTGGCTCCACCATCTTATGCTGGAAAGTTAAGCTATTCTAGTTCCAGCCAGATCCTGCGGGTGTTTTATGAACCTGTTAATACTGACTGTACCATTTGCTCTAGTGATGTTTTTTAATGCAGTTTGTTAATGTTGACCTCACCCTCTGCGCTTCTGCTCCAGGTGCTGGGGGAGGCTGTGGTGGCTCGCAAACTGACCGCCCGCGTTACCTTCAGCAATCCGCTGCCCGTTACACTGAAAGGGGGCGTGTTCACGCTAGAGGGAGCGGGACTCACCCCTGCCAGGGAAATCCCAGCCCTGTATGTATTTGCACGTGTGCGTCACTGCGGCAGCTGTGTGCGAACATTGGCATGTATCCAAAGGCTTCTGGGGAGAAGTTCTCTTCATTTTGAATCTCCTCTATCTGCTTAACTCAACTTGCCTGACCGCTTAGTGCCTCTCAGACTGAGACTCAGAATGATGAGTGCATGAAAGTGTCAGAGGACAATGTCTTGCATGGTTCCATCGCAGCCTGGCTGACCACAGGCCTTGAACTCAGCTCTGCTGGTGCCTTATGGCCTTGTGGTCAGTAAAGCTGACCTGAACTTTCCAGGAACGCAGGAGAGAAAGTGCAGGATGTCCTGTTACTTGCCCCATTCATCCCTTTTTGCAATTACAAACCCCTCCTTGCAATAAAATAGTCCTTCCTCTCTTCCTCTTTCCTGCTCTGATGTAAACGCTGCTACTTTGCCCAAACCGCACGTAACACGTGATTTTCTTTCATACGTCAGCACAGGCCAGGTCTTGCCACAGATAAAAAGCGACGGCTAAGATGTCTGTAAAAATCGATGCCATTTGGCCAGATGGAAAAGAAACTACTTTTTATGTGACAGCTGGAAGCAATTTAGTATTTTAATTAGAATTGCGTAACAAATGTAAACGCGGTAATAAGTCATTGTGATTTTTCACTTTGAAATCAATATATGAATAGTATGAGCATGGAAACCAGTTTAGTGAAAATAAAATAAATGGTGCAGAGCTAACCTGTATGACTGGATCCCATTTTTTGTATTTAAGCAGTTATTTGTTGATGTAAAAATAATGGTAAGAATTGTATAAAAAAAAACAACTTTCAACCTGTTTATAGTCTGTTCAGCCTTCATCCCTGATAAATCTACTGGACTCCTGAAAGTTCGTCTTCAGTGAGAGGTTAAAGCTTTCCGGTCATTGCAGTTGGTTGACTGATGTTCTTTTACAGAGGGGATATTGGACCAGGTGAGGAAGTCACTATCAAGTTCTCCTTCAAACCCAACCGGCCCGGCTTACGAAAGCTGCTGGTGGATTTCGACGCAGACAGGCTGAAGGATGTCAAGGGGGTCGCCACGGTGATCGTGCGGGACAAGTGAGACTGGCCCCCTGGCCAGCAAGGGCTGAACATATTTTTTTCCAGCTGTGGATCTCAAATAGTCCAAATGATCGTTACAGACAGCCTGAAAGTGGGAGAGGGGGGGGGGGGTTCTGTCTGCACCCCTGCAGACAGAAGCAGACATCGTCTTATGCAATGTGACGTCCCAGACCAAACTTCCTCCTTGTCTGGAGAAAAGCGACCATCAGCAGTTTCACACTGGGCTATTCCAGGTGACAAACTGTTATAATAAGATGTCCCGTGGTTCTAAGAAGGAAAACCCCACATTCAGGTAAACTGGATGAGGGCTGTATAACTGAACTAATTATGTTCATCTAATCCTGGTCATTGTTTGTTAATGCTGTAAAATATGGTGGATTACATATGAAAATAAAATGTTTCAAAATGATTTACTATGACTGGCCATTCTAAATGTCAAGATTATTAAGGGGGTGTGGCTCATCGTCACGTCTGCTGTGGACCCTTGGAAAAGACCCTTAACCCCCAGAAAAATGCTTGGGAGACACTGGATGGATGACCTCACCCTGTGCTCAGAACCCCAAGCAAGACAGCAAGATGGCATGCGTGAAAAGACACGTTGCAATGTACCTGTTCTCACACTTGTACGAATGGCAGTACTTGTAGAAATTTTATTACCAATCCATTGTCTAACCTGTACTAGACTGTCTGGAAACCTGAGTGACGCTCACTGGCTGTTTACTGCAGAGCATTGAGTTATTTATTCACCTTCTGAAAATCAGCGTAATTTCCACAGCTACAGCTGATCTGATTAAATGGGGCCATAGGCCCCATAGAAACAAAAACAACTGGGGGCAGGATGAATCAGAGAACAACAATTAGTAAAATATGATTATTTTATGACAACATATTATTACACAACATACTGGAATTACACTTGCTTAACTAAGATTGAAGTACAATTAAGTTTACCAGAACATCACAACAGAGCCGCATTCCATTAACCACAACCTGCGGCCGACTGAATTGAACCTTTTGCTTTTTCATTGCATCAGCCGCTCTGCACCGGCTGCGCACAACACACTTCCAGGCTAGGTAGATCGACAGCCCTACTCACCAATAGAACGCCGTGTTTTCCCAGCCCGCCTACTGCAGCAGCCAATGAGATTTGTCGCTCGGCGGACATACTTCTACCGCTGCCGTGCCCTCCCGCGTGCATTGGTTTTGTAGTGTCTGTATTGTGCGCGAAATAAGAAGATCTACTGAGTGAGTACTGTAAAAATTATATCATAATTAAATATTAAGTTATAGGGGAGTTGTTTGCTATAAAATATATGATTTGTTCTTTAGATGAAGCCTAAATCCAAGCTGTCGGTTTCGCTTCAGGGTCAATACGGTTCGATAAAGCGTAATTGATTAAAACCCAGAATAAAGATTTCGCAGTTTTAATACCTAAGTAACGGCCAAGCTTAGCTTTAAAACATAGTTTTAATGAATCTTGTTATATTTAAATTGCGTCATTCTTTATAATAGCTAACCACAGCAGTATATGGCGCTAGCATGCTGTAGATGCATATTGTAAATTTGACACCTTTCAGGTACCCGGTTTAGCCGCAAACGCCAGCTAAACCATGAAAAGGAGGGTTTGCAGGACTTAAGACAGATACCCGGTTAGCTTATCATTCATTCGTGTCATGTGTGTGTAAAACCCGATCGCTCCAAATGTTAACCGATATGTAGGAACATGCAGCAGCGTCACACGGCCTTGCTAACTTTTTTTAATAAAGCACGATAAATCTCAGTATTATAGTTATGATCGCAGTAATATTATGATTGTTGCTGGATGGTTATTGGATGATTTTAGTCAATAGATTTTAGTTTGTTTTTTTTTTTTTGGTACCCTGCAGGACATTAACTGTGCTATAAACTCTCTTACAAATAGCTTTGTTGATTGCTTGTGAAATGAATTATTTTCCATGATCAGTAAATTGAGTATCTGACATCTGATATCATGCTATTTCCTTGGGTCTATATAGAAATATGTGTATAACCCACTTTATCCTGTAATTTCCAAATTCTTCTGGCAGAGCAGATTAATCTGTGTCTGTCTTCGGTTTTTTTTGTGGTTGTCAGGACTATCGTTTGTGTCCTAGCACACAGTTCGTAGCAGCTGGGAGGCCCCCTAGGCAATCCTTATAATTATCTAAAGCAGTATTTTCCAACCCAGTCCTCGGGGGACCCCAGACAGTCCACATTTTTGTCAGGAACCCTGAATACCTGGTTCAGGTGCTCTGGGAGCTGAGAGGAAACAAAAACATGGACTGTCCATGGTTCCCCACGGACTGGGTTGGGAAACACTGATTTTAAGGGCCGAAGATCACATGTAAACCAGCCTGCTCCCTTTAATAGGGCACTTCATGCTAGCATTCAGGGTATTTGTATGAATGTACTAGGTCGGCGCACTGTTGTTATAGGCTGTAAGAAGACATTGAATAAATCTAAACACTCCTGGGGTATTCATGAGACGCATGTGTGGCATATTTCAGGCCTCAAATCTATATTACCGTATACAGCAGAATTATGTTACTCTGAATGCTTCAAGGTGGTAGACAAGCAAAC
The DNA here is from genome assembly GCA_026779605.1 of Mormyrus hasselquistii. NCBI lineage: Eukaryota > Metazoa > Chordata > Actinopteri > Osteoglossiformes > Mormyridae > Mormyrus > Mormyrus hasselquistii. The sequence goes on along the minus strand of JAODKE010000020.1, from coordinate 22,369,647 downwards.
AGAAATATGGTGGTATTGACACAGCGGAGCGCAGCTCTGTGGGTTTGGACTGTGTGTCTGTGATCGGAAGGTCACTGGTTCTGATCCCGTGGTCAGCAAAGTCATCGCATTACCACTGGGCCCTTGTATGCTTTCAGGTTATGATAGCATTCTGGGTATTTCTTAGCAGCTATAGAAAGATGTTGATTGAAACTAGGCTCTGCGTAACTCCAGGGGTGTTGGGTAAATGGCCGATCGTCTGACTCTAAGTTCTACTTTTACAAATGGCAATAAAGTACCTTCATCATCACATCTGGACCAGGACGTTTTAAAGACGCTTCACAAAGGGCTTTCCAGTCCACGGAAGATACCAAGGCCCTGTGTAAATGTCTTTCCCTCTGTGTCTTGTCTTGCATTGGCAGGTTCCAGAATGGACACGTCCCTGACTGCCAGTGAGATCCGCAGGAAGTTCATTGAATTCTTCGAGCGATACGAGCACCAATATGTCCATTCGTCATCCACCATTCCGCTGGATGACCCCACCCTGCTCTTCGCTAATGCTGGCATGAACCAGGTACTCCTCAGCTCCAGTGACACTGTCACTTTAAGGTGGGCTGGTGTGACACTGTCACTTTAAGATGTGCTGGTGTGACACTGTCACTTTAAGATGGGCTGGTGTGACACTGTCACTTTAAGATGTGCTGGTGTGACACTGTCACTTTAAGATGGGCTGGTGTTGCACTAACGGACTCCTGACTGGATCTCTTTGCACTAGGCTGCCTTGCATGGGGTTGGGGAGACAGATGAATGATTATACACACTTTATGCACTTATTTTAGAACAGCTTTTCCTGTCTATTCTATACTATGTTGCTGTGCTGGCAGCCTCTCTTGTTTTAAACACTAACTCTCTGATATAACAGCAATAAATTCAACCATAAAATACTGAGATTAAATTCAAATGGTAATGAACGTATAAAATTTAACTTATGAATCCATCACATTGTTTAAATGGTTATTCCTTGTCATAAATGTGTCCATAATTCTGCTCTGTCCCATTAGCGCCTGTAATTCCTCCCTGTTCCTCCCATTTTCGTAAACACTGTCTGTTCCCAGTTCAAGCCCATCTTCCTGAACACCATCGACCCCTCCCACCCCATGGCTAAGCTCCGCCGCGCGGCTAACACGCAGAAGTGCATCCGCGCGGGAGGCAAGCACAACGATCTGGATGACGTGGGCAAGGACGTCTACCACCACACCTTCTTCGAGATGCTGGGCTCATGGTCCTTCGGGGATTACTTCAAGGTGAACTAGCATCCCTGGGTTTTCTCTTCTCAAAGAGGGTGGGACTTCACCCATGCGAGGGGTGGAAGCTGGAGGATGATGGGTTTATGGAGAAGGTAGCAGATGAACTAATGTTTGTAAAGATAAAATTAAATATATATATATATTTTTTTTAAAATCTGTTTTGGTTTTTCTGCAGCATCTGGCCTGCAAGATGGCCCTGGAGCTGCTAACCCAGGAGTTCGGGATCCCCATCGATCGCCTCTATGTCACTTACTTCGGTGGCAACGCCGAGGCCGGACTGGAACCCGATCTGGAGTGCAAGCAGATTTGGCTGGATTTAGGGTGAGATTCCTTTAGCAGTGATTCCCAATCCGGTCCTTGGGGACTCAGACGGTCCTCGTTTTTGCTCCCTCTCAGTTCATAGGGGAGCAAAAATGTGGAGTGTGTAGTAGGGGGCTTGAAGGGAACAAAACATGGACCAACTGTGGGTTCCCGAGGACCGGATTGGGAAACATCGCCCTTGAGGATGAAAGCCCGCACCCCGCCTCAGTTCAGTGCTGCTACAGCCCGGGTTTTATGGTGCACCGTGTAACTGTGTGATGACATCATCTCATAATTCCATTTAGTCCTGCAGGGTTTTCCACCGATTTCAGCACCATGTTTCTAATTGTTCATTTTAAAGCAAATTATCCTTTTTATATAATGTGTCTGCTTCCTTGGGGTAAATATATATAGATAGTGGACAGTTTTTTTGAGCTGGTAAATGAAGGTAAGGTCACAGTAATTTGGGGTCTGTCAATCTGAGGGGTAACGCGTAGGTGACGTTCCCCTTTACCCACAATCCCGTTTTCCCGTGCCTCATCTGCGCCTCCCCTTTACCCACAATCCCGTTTTCCCGTGCCTCATCTGCGCCTCCCCTTTACCCCCACTTCCCACAGGATGGAGGATTGTCGCATCCTGCCAGGGAGCATGAAGGACAACTTCTGGGAGATGGGTGACACCGGCCCCTGCGGGCCCTGCAGCGAGATCCACTTCGATCGCATCGGGGGCCGCGACGCCGCCCACCTCGTCAACATGGACGACCCCAACGTGCTGGAGGTCTGGAACTTGGTCTTCATCCAGTTCAACAGGGAGTCGGAGACAGAGCTGAAGCCCCTCCCCAAGAAGAGCATCGACACGGGGATGGGCCTGGAGCGGCTAGTCTCCGTCCTGCAGAACAAGATGTCCAACTACGACACCGACCTCTTCATTCCTTACTTTGAAGCCATCCAGAAGGCAAGGGGGCGCTGTTTCCTTTTGCGTGAGGCAGGATCTCATGTGCTGGATTGCGCGTTTCCTGGAGGCATTTGCAGTGTTACAGAAACTCCTGTCACTGACTAAACGATGCCTTATAAATCAAACAAGTCAAACCAGACTTGCAAGTGGCAGCTGAATGTAGCTTAACCCTGATAATGTGTCAGGGAAATCAAGTTAACAGTGGAGAATATATTAGATTAGATTTATCTGTATTGTCATTATGCTGAGTAGAGATAAAGAGCCACTGATAGCATCTGACTAGGTATAAATATAATATGCACGAATATAAAAAAACATTTAAAAAATCATAGATGGATTATGAATGTAAGTGGAGATTATGGTTTTGTGCATAATATGTGCGAGGAAATCCGTAGCATAAGGTGAGGAGAAGAAGTACAGAGAGAATGACTGTGCTAGAAATATGACGATGCAGTTATAGTGCAAACTGCAGAGCTGTAAGGGTCATCTGAGCCTAGCTGGGACAGTTGATGCTTTAATGGAATGTCTGTTATGATCAGCATTTCAGTGCCGTTCTGTTTAATTGCTGTGCCTTTGAATATGTGGGCCATACACGTCAGCCTCCAGCAGGGGGAGCTGCTGCATCACAGCATTTTTCTCCCTAAGCCTTAATTCGCATGTGGTTGCCTTATGCTGAGCTGTTTCATACCCTCTGTCCGCAGGGCACCGGCGCCAGGCCGTACACGGGCAAGGTGGGAGCAGAGGACAGCGACGGCATTGACATGGCCTACCGCGTGCTAGCAGACCACGCCCGCACCATCACTATCGCGCTGTCAGACGGCGGGCGGCCTGACAACACGGGCAGAGGGTGAGCGGCCCGCGGGCTCGCCGGTGCTGCGCGCTGCGTGACGGGGTGACGGCGATCTAAGTGGTGTCTGTGCCTGTAGGTACGTCCTGAGGAGGATCTTGCGGCGGGCAGTGAGGTACGCCCACGAGAAGCTGGCCGCACACAGGGGCTTCTTCGCCACCCTGGTGGACGTGGTGGTGGAGTCACTGGTAAGGACAGCTCTCCGCCTCGACATCCTGCCAGCTGTTTCTCCACATTCGACCTGCTGACCCTCGACCTCCCCCTGCCCCACGGACGCTTCAATCCGTAGGGAGATGCCTTCCCAGAGCTGAGAAAAGACCCGGACATGGTGAAGGACATCATCAATGAGGAGGAGGCACAGTTCCTCAAGACTCTCAGTAGGGGGCGACGGATCCTTGACAGAAAAATCCAGAGTCTGGGAGACAGCGCGACGATCCCAGGTTTGGGGGGGTGCTTACATGTTTCTAAAATAAGATGCTTTTATTGGTTCTTTGTACTCGTATTCGTACAGATATATTATTTGGTTTTCATTTATCCCATCGTGTTCACTCTGTCATCCTTGTGTATAGTTTTTATTTTTTATGGTTTAGTCATTGTGATAGTTATTTTTTTTGTACTTATTATGAATGCAGTGCACGGTGCTGCATTTTCACGCGAGTGTGGCTGTTCCAGGGGACACTGCATGGCTGTTGTATGACACCTATGGATTCCCCCTGGATCTCACTGCCCTGATCGCTGAGGAGCGCGGCTTGGGCATCGATCACGAGGGGTTCGAGGAGGAGAAGAAGGCGGCTCAGGTGAGGAGCACCTGCGTGACGCGGCGTTTCGGGCGGCCCCGGGTTCAGAGGTGGTAGGCATGAGGTCATGGGTGAGACGCTCCGTTTATGTCCCCACAGCTGCGGTCCCAGGGGAAAGGGTCCGGGGACGAGGACCACATCATGCTGGACATTTATGCCATCGAGGAGCTGAGGAACAAGGCCCTGCCGGCCACTGACGACTCCCCCAAGTACGGCTACACCTCTGATGACAACGGAAACTACGGTAAAACCAGGAGCTCGCGGTGAATGTGGGGACGGCTGTAGTGCCAAGTGCATCTTTCTGCATCTGCCACTGATGTTCATGGTCCGGTTTGCGGGGGTTTGCAGTGTTTTATAATAAGAGTATGAAATCCATAGGTGCGTTATGGAGGATTTTGTCATTGAAAGGAAGTTACTATACTGCCCCACACAGGCAAAGCAGAGTAGTTGCACCTAGATTTTGTAGCTGCTGTAATTTCTGGGGTGGTAGATACATGTAGACAAGTTAGGCCTAAACCTGCGTTTTTGGCCTGCTGCTTGTGAGCCTTTGCAGACCTGTTTGCGTTGGGTGGTGGGTTGATGGCTGCATTGAGCGTCGCGTCTGCGTGTTCAGTGTTCGCGCAGGTCACCGCCACCGTGCTGGGCCTGCGGCGGGAGCGCGGCTTTGTGGACGAGGTGCACACCGGGCAGGAGTGCGGGGTTCTGCTGGACCAGACCTGCTTCTACGCCGAGCAGGGCGGCCAGACCTTCGACGAGGGCTACATGCTAAGGGAGGATGACTCCACGGAGGACGTAAGCGGGGGCTCGCGTGGGCGGGTGGGGGAGGGGACGTCCTTATGTTTGCTCTGTAGGTTTCGCTGTACCGACGCAGGTGGATTATGTATCCGTGTATCTGTGTGACGCTGTCAGAGACCTGCTGCCTTGTTAAATTGGGTCACGTCTCATTCTCTGCGTGTGTGTAAAGCAGATTCACCACTGAACTGTGCATAAGAAGGTTAAATGAGTTTTATTGACCCCAAGGGGAAATCCTTGTGCATACACCAGCAAAGGTATGCAGCGCACAGAGGACCGTGCAAAACAGACGGCGCACAGACTAGCGCACACCAGTAAAGTCCGTGCAAACGTATGAAGGAGTATGCAGTGCACAAATGGAATATTGTGGAGAACGGTATGGGGTTATGGTGTGACTCGTGAGTGATGTGTCATAGTCACCATGTGTCTTCTCTCTGGGGCAGAAAATGGAGTTCACCGTGAAGAACACGCAGGTGCGCGGGGGCTATGTGCTGCATATAGGCACGGTGTATGGCTCCCTGCGGGTGGGGGACCGCGTGACGCTGCACATCGATGAGGTGAGCACCCTCTAACAGTCTGTCACCAACCCCCCCCCCCCCCCCTTCTATTGGCTTTTGCTGTATTCTCTATGCTCCATCCTTGCCCCCCCCCCTCCCCAGGCTCGCCGCCGGCCAATCATGAGCAACCACACAGCTACCCACATCCTGAACTTTGCCCTGCGGGGGGTCCTTGGGGAGGCAGACCAGCGGGGCTCTCTGGTGGCCCCCGACCGCCTGCGCTTTGACTTCACCGCCAAGGCTGCCATGAGCACGAAGGAGGTGCAGCGCACTGAGGAGATCACCCGCACCATGATCGCAGATGGCAAGGTCAGGGGTCGCCCGGGGGTTGCGGAAGGGGGCTGCCGTCTAAGGAATTCCCCCCCGTTCCTGTCAGGGCCTGTAGCACACTGCACTTCCCTCATCACTGCCGGTCCAGGGACGTTCTAGAGAAGCTCTCACGTCCTGAGATTTCCGGCTGTCTCCCGCCGCATCACCGCGACACAGCAGAATCTCACTTTTGAATTTTAAATGATGACAATGACAGCCTCGCTTTTTTTTTTTTCCCCCTCACCATCCCGAGTCTCTTTGTGATACCTGACATGATTCCTCGTGTTTGTAAATTTGACAGCGGATGGGGAATGAAAATTCATGGGGGGAGGGGGGAGATGCTGTCTGTTACATTGATTAAAGTTTTCTTCTTCTGCAGTGCTCTTGCTTTCAGAGGGCTAGGGTTTGCTGGCTGTATTAATTTCCAAACCACACCACAGGTCATTTTTGTGGGGCTGCATTTAAACCTGCCTCATATCCCTCTGCCAACTCCGCCCCCCGCAGCCAGTTTATGCCATGGAAGCACCCCTCGCAGCGGCGAAGGCCATCCAGGGCTTGCGCGCCGTCTTCGATGAGACGTACCCGGACCCGGTGCGTGTGGTGTCCATCGGCATACCGGTGCAGGAGCTGCTGGCCGATCCCAGCGGAGCCGCGGGTTCGCTCACCTCCATCGAGTTCTGCGGCGGGACGTGAGTGCCGTCGGTCCCGTTTCAGAGTCGGCCGCCTTTGGGCCCGGTGTCGGTGCCCTGACCTTTGACCTTGTGTGCCCAGGCATCTGCAGAACTCCAGCCACGTCACGCCCTTCGTCATTGTGTCGGAGGAGGCCATCGCCAAGGGCATCCGCCGTATCGTCGCGGTGACGGGGACAGAGGCACTGAAGGTCAGAGTCACGGATTGACCTGATTATCCACAAGGTGGCGGTGTCTGCACTCCAAAGACATGCTGCGAGTGTCTCCCAGACTTTTGTCTTCTATTTCCTGTGCTTTTGACTGCCAGTGTCACTTAAATCGTTCGCTCATGTCACGGGAATCACTCGCCTAATCGCTGCCGCTCCCTCAGGCCCAGAGGAAGGCTGATGCCCTCAGGCAGTCTCTGTCTGCCCTGGGGGAGAAGGTGAAATCACAGACCACCCCCAATAAGGATGTGCAGAAGGAGATCGCAGACCTGACTGAGGTGAGAGGCTTCCTATCAGGGTGACATCACCATCGCCCTTTGACTAAAGTGTTAAACTTCACCGACATTCTCCTCACTCTTCATCACGTCGTTTCATGTATTAAGACGGTATTTGTTTCCGTCTAGGTCAGTACTTTTAATCCGTTTTAGTGTCTTGGGTGCCCCGGTGAGATGCGGTTTATGTGTGTGTGACACTCACTCTCCACCTGCCGTAGTCCCTGGGCACCGCTGTGACTTCCCAGTGGCAGAAGGACGAGATGCGAGAGGAACTGAAGGGACTGAAGAAGATGATGGATGATCTGGACCGCGCCAGCAAGGCTGACGTGCAGAAGAGGGTGAGCTTTTATTGGGGGGGGGGGAGCTGTAATGGCCAAATTTGAATGGGACTCTTTAACTGAAGAAGGTGCAGCTGATGGGGATGTAGAAAAAAATCTTAAGGTCAGAGAAACGCAGGAAAAGGCCCCCAGAAACCCTAAACACCCCCCCCATTTCTCCTCCCAGCAGGGGCAGATTTCTGGCCTATTAGAGCATATCATATTGGGCCCTCGACCCAAAGCTGTCCAATCATTTTCCAAATATTTTAGGGCCCTGCCCCAGTCAGGGGCCGTCAGAGTGGCCCTGGCACCCCCCCCCCCTTCTCACACCCCTGCTTCCCAGCTCACAGCTGCTGACCTTGTTCAAACAGCCTGTCTGTCAGGTCTATAGCGGCCGGCTGGATTCTTTTTTGAAGAATCTTGGAATGAGGTTAGTCATCGAAAGTCAACTTTCTGTGCCTTTTCTGTACCAGTTGTCTGTTGACAGTGGATTTATCTAGGTGGTGAAAATGTCATCTGGCTATTTTGGTACTTCTGGGGTTATGGTGTCAGTGCCCTGTTTTGTGTGAGGGGCATTTCATGGCCTGCGCTTTGCATCTTGACCGCGGCTACCTGGTCCACCTCAGGTGTTGGAGAAGACGAAGCAGGTGATCGACAGCAACCCCAACCAGCCCTTGCTGGTCATGGAGATGGAGAGTGGGGCTTCTGCAAAGGTATCCACTCCGCCGTGTGGGGACAGCCGGGGCTTGTGGACCTCTCCTGGAGCTCACTGTGTGTGTGTGTGTGTGTGTGTGTGTGTGTGTATGCGCGTGCATACTGTGTCTTATGCACCCACAGGCCCTGAATGAGTCTCTGAAGCTGCTGAAGAGCCACTCGCCCAGCACAGCTGCTATGCTCTTCACTGTTGACAACGATGCCGGCAAGATCATCTGCCTGTGCCAAGTGCCCCAGGTACATCTGTGTGTGTCTGTCTCTGTATCCGAGTGTCTGTCTCTGTATCCGAGTGTCTGTGTGTTGTCCCTTTTGCAAATGATTGGCTATTTATATAACAGTCATTATGGTCGTCGATTGATTTGTGGTTCATGTGGTGAGGAGATTAATTGACAGTAATCGTTACAACCTGCCTTGTCAAACGTGCAGCCAAAAGCTGTAAGGTAGCTTGCAGCAATGATCCGAAATACATACGCATTGTAATATAGATGTTTGTAAAATAATTATTAGAAAGAAAAAACAAACTGCAGTTCTTAATTTTCCATCGGAGGGGACCACAGTCTTACCTGTTTTGTGAATTTTCTTCAGTCGCTACTCAGTCAATAACTGTAAGGTGATTAACTGCATAGACTGCGCTGAGTGACTCTATAGGGCTGCCTCACTGAAACCGCGATCACAGCCAGCTGAGGTTTACCTGAAGTGTCTGAGTTTGTTCCCAGATATTGTTGTGCATTATACCCCTAGTCATGTTTTGATTAATTATCTGTAGTAGCAGCGGCATCTTAAATGGGGGAAACCATTGATACTCGTGCATGGTAGCCGGTTTATCATGCCTGTGATTTTAACAGCTTCTTTGTGGATGCAGAATCGGCATGCAGTCCTGCATCTTGCATAAATGAAAAAAACACGTCAGCCTGCTATCCGTATGTTCTTGGTCTGGCCTACTTGAGGTTAAATTGGATCCACTGAGGCTCATTTAACTTGAGTTTGAGACCCCTAACTGACACTGACAGGTATCGCATGACTAATCATACGTGGGCAGCCAGACCGGTCGCTCTCATTCTGTCTGTTTCTCCCTCATTAGGAGGTAGCAAATCAGGGCCTGAAGGCCAGCGACTGGGTACAGGAAGTCTGCCCCCTGCTGGACGGAAAAGGTGGCGGCAAGGACACGTCCGCCCAGGCAACCGGCCGGAATACGCACTGCCTGCAGGAGGCGCTGGAACTGGCTGATACTTTTGCCCGCCTGAAACTGGATCTTCAGAATTAAGAAGGGATGGGCCAGGGCTTAGTGGGGTGGTGGGGTCCCAGCGGTTGTGGTTACTCTGGGTGGGGGACTCTGCAGATGATGTTTACAGGAGTTCTGACACTCCTCAGGTAAAATGGGGTGTGATGGAGCTGGGTGGGGGGATGGCTTTTGTCAAGCATCTGTCATTGGTCAGCTTTGCTATCCTGCCAGCCACTTTTTTTTTGTGTGAGTAAAGCCTTCTTACACACACTGGGAAACTGTACAATAAGTATTTTAAATTAATCTAAAGAGAATAGCCACAGGATTCCCCTGACAGCATAGATGTCTGTCTGAACCCCTGCAGTCACACCAAAATGCCCCCAGCCTGGTCCTGTCTGAAGGATGGCTCTTCCACAGATGGCTGCATGCAGGTCATTGTCCTGCACTGTTAAATCGGGGTCCTGCCACTCGGTGCATAATCTCACACTCAATGCGTCAGTCGTGTAGATGGACCGTCTGATTACTGTTGTATAAAATGCCTGCTTTCTTTGATTCAGTCAGTGACACTTGAATAAAGCATAGAAATGTGAATCTCTCTGCCTTGCTTGTTATGCAGTCTTTTGCTCAGAACTTGATCCTAATCACCTTTCTGTTTGTTTATTTGACCCCTCGGTATTTTAAATTTCACGACCCAAATTAGATGTCAAGTGGAAAAACGCACTGCAGTGAGGTCGGTTCTCTCCTGTCTAAAAATAAGCGTGAGCTGACCGGTGATGTTTGTGGACCCTATTTTAAACATTCCGTTTTCATGTTTCATGCTCCAAATGAGTATTTATCTGTCCTTTCCCAGTAAATACCAAAATATGAGTTAGCAGAAGGGTAGGTGGCCCTTGAAGCATAGAACCGAAATTGGCTTTCGGAGTTTAAAGTAACCAGTTTTTTTTTTTTCTTTCTTAACTTTTTTTTTGTGCTCTGAACTTACAACTTTTAAATATAAAATGTGTTAAAAGAAAACAAATGGCAACCATCACATTCTTTCAGTTCTGCGTTTATTTTCACAATAGCAGTAGATAAAAAGTCTTATCACAGAAAAGTCATGGTTATAAAAGGAGAGAGGAGACTGACAGAGCAACTGCTAATGGCTGGGTGGGGGGGGGAATGACACAAAAGGCGTACACCTAGTGTAGTTATATACAGATCCCTGGGAGGAGGGGGGGCTGTCCCTCATCTCTGTTTGGGAATCCCACACACAAGCCATTCATCAATTTTTCCATGTTCCGGCCCCTTATGCTGGTCTGGGCCAAAGACCTGACAAGATCAGGCTGTTATGTATGTGTGATGCAGAAGGTTGTTAAAGTGTACATGCCACCCACCATTCAGTAATAAAACTTTAAAACATATACTTAAGATTAGAAAATTAATTAAGAGTTAGAAGGAGCTTAGAGGTTACTGTAAAAAAAAATGTTCTCAATCCTCAGAGGGAACGGGGTAACGCGGAAGCTTGATAAATTTGGCTCTAAATGTACACGGATAATACCTTTCGCGGCTTCTGACAGCCTCCAGTAGGGGGCGTGGTTTCCACAGGCACCTGCCACATAGCTGTGGAGGTGGGACGGTACTAACATCCTTTAGGGGTGGGATCAGCATGCTGAGGGTCGGAAATTAGAGATCAGAATGGAATGAAAGGTTTAGTGGTCCAGCTCCGAGACAGCCCTACCATTCCACAGAGTCAATCTTAAGCTCTACTGTAAACTGGCTCAGAATTCTTCATGTTTTTTTTTTTTCTTTTAAAGCTATAGATGCTGCACTGATTGACAGGCGTGTCTTTAATATTAGAACTGGAACAAATTAAGATTAAAAAGGGTGTGAAAAATAATACTGGGAGTAAAATTCTTTGGTGAAATATTGCACGTTATTTTAATCATTAAGCTCCTTCTGCAAAAAATGATCTATATATGTTTTGACTGGGGAAATTTCCCAGATCACTATTTCTCAAGGCATGTAAAATCCTCCACTGGTGAACAGACGGAGCACTGCGGTTATATGTGTACTTCTAAATGAAACTGCGAGCTAAGACCTAATGCGTGCAGGCTTTGTCACTGGTATTACGGGGTACGTTTTCACGGTACCGAATTTATCTTGGCGATGTTTTCGTAGTGTAAGGAGATGGGGCAGCGCGCGCAGCAGTTACGACAGTCACTCCCGTAAAGGCACAGCGTTGTCATGGTTACCTTCTGTTAGCGGCGAGCGGGGCGGAGGTGAGGTGGTTGGTGTGGGCCTCTGGAGGAGGCAGCAGCGATTTGTGGGACGGCGTCTCTCGCGTCCTCCTGGCACAGCTGAAGCGGTACAGGTTACACACTGTGGCTACCCCCCTAAAAAAAGAGGGCTGCGGAGCGGGCGGGTGCGCGTGGGAGGGTCAGGGATTTGCCGCGAGGAAGACAAGGCACTAGAGCTAGCGAGCGACGTCTGCACGTCCGTGGCGGGAAGCAGCGGGTGGATGAGTCTGCGAGTCTGGGCGGTGATTTAAACCCAAAACGTGATGCCTGAAGGGTTAAAGTAGGTGGATCGCGGACTTGTGCCCCGACACAATCAGTCTCCTGAACGACACCTGGTAGGGGAAATGGGACACAAGAGTAGTCCTTACTGGGGTTCAGTTTTCATTTCATCAAAAAGGAAGAATTAGGAATATAGAAACATGATTGCGACTCCACTGGTTAGGGTGACGCCCGTATGAGGAGGGTGGACTTTAACGCTGTCTTTGGGGAAATAGGGGGAAAAGGGGATCAGATGATCACTGAGGGGGTGGTAAGCCAGGCAGCGAGCGACGGTGCTCAGTAATTCCGCTCTCACCAGGGGGCTCAAAGCCATTGATGCAAGCGGTAGCTGAATATATGTCAGTCTGACATTTCCTTCTCTGTTACACAATCCCATTCGCACAATGACTGGGGTCTCTCCTGCCTGTCAAAGTCCCCACAGTGGCTGGTCGTGGGTGGAGTGGGGGGGACAAAGGCTGACGGGCTGACATGACCCTGACAGCGTATTCAAATGTCACATCGACACAAAGCTATTAATGACATAAAATCAGCCCTGATAACATGAACAAATGTAAAACAAATTGCTACCTCATAGAATATTACAATGCCTCCAGATCGGGCTCCAGAGGGAAAAAAAAACTTCACAAGTTCTACACTAATATGTGCCAGCAGGATATGAGGTTCGGTTTGTTCCGTACAGCGCAGGCGCACCCTGTATCTGCGCTACTGCCTGTCAGCCAGTAGGGGGCGGCAGAAAAGGAGAAGGAACGTCGCCTTAAAATTAACGGCGCTTTGCCTTAATTTGTTTTTCTGTTAGGCTGCCTGCTCGTTAGGCTGCCTGCTCGTTGGGCATCGCGCTCCAGTCGAAACTCCATTTCGTTTGCACTATGTTCGGGTTTACGTGCTGTAACTGGAACATGTTAACAGCGTTACCGCTTAATATTCACATTGTAAGCCTGCATTGTAATGGCAACAGTAATTCATTGCCCGGCACAGCTTTGCCTCTTGAACAGATGCGCTGTTAAAAAAAAGGATAATGAAAAGTCGTTGTCTGTTCAGGTGAGTGTGTGAGAGAGATATGAGCTGTCACAGTGAACAGTGAAGCTGCGCGGGTGTGTGTGTGCGCGTGCGCACGTATGTGTGTGCATCCGTCACCATAACAGCGCTTCCATCGTCTCGGTCCATCTGTTCAGCGGATCTGTAAGCAACAAATATATCCGAGACTGCAGCCGGAGGGAGAGACCAATGTGTTTGGGTCTTTTTGCCAAAAAAAGCAAATGTCTCCTCCCCCCCAGCTACACCGACGGCAGTAAGACCTGACCTCTGACCTCTGAAGGGTGCGAGGTGTGCAGTCAGTGGGCATGATGGGACTCCAGACAAACGAGCTGAATAATACTGTCATCTTGTCTGGTGAGGGTAGCATGTAGCAGCATAGATTTTCCCTTCATTGTGGGGGGAATGTCTTCTTCTTAACTATAATAATAAATGTCCTCCTTGCCACCCCAGTCTTCTGCCTTGTCACAATTAAATTTCTTCTGTACAGCTGCAGATCGTATGGTACCTAACAGAGAACTCTGCAAAGTTAAGAGGGTTTTATATCAGTCTCAAACGTGTCCTTTTCTGTAGACTGAGACTCTGACTGTTCAGGGAGCCCTCCTGTGGTTCAGTGAGTCATCGCAGAGTTGGGTGGAGGGCGTATCTGATTCACTGTCAGTCACTGTTAACTGGAGCCCTTCATCTCCAGTGAAACTACGTGCCTATGCGCCAGTCAGCCACAAGGAGGGGCTGATCTCAGCCAGCCTTCCTTCTGTTTCTCCAAAAGTCTCTAGTTGTCTTCATCATTCCAATGTTGAGTTTACTTCAGGTAGGATCATCAGGAGTCCTTCGTGATGGGGTGAATCCTAAGGGCTCCCAAGACACTCCCTTCCGTCAGATTTGACTTTTTGGATCCATGCTGGGTCATAGTCGGTTGATCCTTGATAATTTGCCGCCATGGGTGGGTGCAGGTGAGTCGTAAACTGTGGTATTCTTGTTTTTCTGGCTTCTGCAGCTCCTCCCTGCTAACCTTCACTTCCCAGGGAACACTGTGATCTTGCCCGCTTTCGCCAGCGAGTCGATGATGTGTGCTTCGAAGTCGGCGTCGTGGACCCCCGTCTTCCGGAACTCTCCGGAGTAGCGGTTCTGCTCCCAGTAGTGATGCCAGTTCCCCCGGCTGTCGGCACCGAAGCCAAATACATTAACCTGTCCAGAGAGAGAGAGGGTGGGGGGGTGGCCAATTTACACCAATCTGTGCTGTGAAGGAGGCGGTGAATGAGCGTGAGGAACAAAGAAGGTATACATGTATTTCACCTCGTCGCAAACATGTAGAGCGAAAAACAGGACCAGCATGCCTGTGGAGGGATACCGGCCATGGTGCCGGGTCCAGTGGTCATGGATGTACTTAAAAAAGGCTGGGTTGTAGATCTGAACCTGGTGACAGAATACAATAGACAAGATCGTAGAAACTGGGGGGGGGGGGGGGAGGGGACAGAGAGGCATGTACTCCCCCCGATATCAAACTCTCTCCTACGCTATTGAGAAGAGAATGTCTTTATTGTCATTGTACATGTTCAATGGAACTCTGTGACTGTGACAGGCCAGTGAGCACTCCCCAATGGCAGATGAAAGCAGGGAGTGATTGAGTGGCCAACAAAGCTGCTCAACACGGCTTGTAAAAACAAAGCGAGTCACTGTCCCGGCGCGAGAGATGCAGGGGTACCTTGTCCTTGTCCACACGCAGGAATTGCTTCACAGGAGCATATGTGCTAGAAAGAGAGAGGAGAGAGCAGGAGGTCAGGGAGGGAGGCCCCATGGCTTTCTGATAGGCCACCACTAGACTGCGTTACTCCCCAAGCTGAAGGGTACATTCACTGTGTAACAACATGCATCGCTTTCATGTCTGCAGGTTGTCATGGAGACCTGAATGGGATGAAGGAGCAGCAGCCCACAGAGTCTTAAATGTGCGAGACACTGCATGAGCCAGGTGGCGGTTGTTGTTACGTGATGAAACGGGCAACCTATGAGGAATGGAGTGCTGGGCGTCACATGGCACAGTGTCACCGTGCAGCAGTGTTGAGTTTTTCATCTTTTTTTTTTTTCTTTTTTTCTTTGAATGCTCACAAGCGGATCTGGCCGGTGGACAGCGCGCTGGTGATCCACAGCAGGTCCAGCGTTTTGAACGGCACCAGCACAAAGCTGACGTTGGCCGCCAGGTTCCTGGCGCTCTCGGGGTACATGAAGTGGTGGGTGGTCCTGCTCCCGGCGTCGTCCTCGTACCCGACGGTGGGCGCCAGGTTCATCCTAATGGGAGTAGAGACAGGATGGTCGCTAGATCGATAACGCTACCTGTCAGAAGTGCTCAGACAGGTGGGTAGGCGGGCAGACAGACAGAGAGACAGGCAAGTGGATAGATGGCTCAGTCAGCCCACATAGGAGCCCACAGGGGGCCTCACCATAGGATTGCTGCTACAGTGTGTTTATATTTCTCATGTATCCTCCCACACATTCCAATCTCATTAAGAGCCTGAGAACAATGCGGAGCCTGAGGGACACACACACACACACAGACACACACACACACACACGGACACAGACACACACACACACTGACCTCTTCCACATTTTCATGCTCTCTTACCCACAGACAGAAACAACTGTGCATGGCACTGCATCCTCTCACACAGTCATGGTGTGCTGGTGTGTGTGCGAGTGAGCAGGAGGGTGGAAGCTGAGGGTGGAAGCTGAAGGTGCCCCCCCCCCCCCCCACACACACGCACACAGAGAACACTCTTCCATACATCACTTCAGTAGTAACTCGCACACAAAAACCCATGGGCTTCCAGAACAAACGGCGGTTCTGCAGATGACGGTGGACCTGGGTGAGGTATTGGCCGTATTGAGGGGACATGATCCAAAACCAGTTGTCTTTCCGTCATTCTATGCTGTTCAGAATTCATGCTCTGGTTATTTACAGAGCTCAAGATGAGGCAGCCTCTCGAGGGAGGCAGGAAACGAGGCTTTCTTGAACTCTATGAACTCGCCATCTTGCTGAGTTCATAAATGCATGTGGGTGTGAGCACTATTTTAATATAAATATTTCTGTTATTGTATACAGTTCAGGGATCATCAACCTATCCGTACATGCGCATATGTGCCTGTGTCAAAATGTTTTGATTGAGAGAAAAAAAACTATATAGGCTACGTTTTTAAATACCATGTCCCTGGTAAAAATAGATTCACCATGGTATTGACCCCTGGTATTAAGTTAGGCCACCAATGTACATTGTTTCACCTGCATGTACTCTTGTAATGCAAAACATAATGTCATTCTGTTAATTGTTGTTTTAAGAAGCTCCAGCAGCAACATGTAAAAAAAGGAACATTAGGGAACATTTATGTGTTGGTGGGTAAGTTGGAAAAATGGGTACACACGCACATGTACTGAATATCCCTCCCTGCCCACTGACCTCATGATGAAGCCATGGCCGTCAATGGCATGCCCGTACCCGGAGCCGCGCAGGTTGCCCGAGTTGCCCACGACGGCACAGCGCTGGCAGCGTCCCGGGTCCCAGGAGCCGTAAGGTGAGTGTCCCGGGATCACCTGGAACAGCTGCGACAGCACGTGCTGAATGCTGTGGGGCTTGAATTGCGGCTGCAGCATCTGCAATCGGAGCGGGGGAGGGAGTCAGGCTGCTTTGGGCCCGGTCCAAGTGTGGCCCGTGACTTCGCAAAGGAGATAAATCCATTTTACCGTGGGCGGGGGCAACATGATTGCACTGCAATATGGCATTTTATCCGCAAAGAGGAAAATTAGACAGCAATGTGACTTTCAAATACAGACTGGGGCCAATCTGGACAGGTCTCTTGCCAGTTCTGGGTAATGGTTTCCCATCAGCTTTGTGAACTTCTGTAAGATGGGGGTGGTGTGGCTCAGTGGGTTAGGACACTGTGATCAGAAGGTTTTGGGTTCAAATCCTAGAATAGGTGGAATGATTCCACCAGTGGACCCCTGAGCGAGGCCCTTAACCACTCGATTGCTCCAGAGACTGACTGATGCTGCTTTCTTAAGAAATGTACATCACTTTGCCTGCTGAATAAATACAATGTAATGTACGATGGTCACACAGCCAACCTATACAGGAGGAAACATATTCTTTCATCGTGTGATTAAGCGCACAAGCTGAAATACTGCCATGTTACTTTACCCTCCTGACTGCAAGTGCCACACCGTCCACCTGCTGGGTGCCAGTATCTGGGCACCATCACTCTAAAGAGTGCCTGGCACAGCTCACCAGTGACTCAAACGGCTTAACTCTTTGCAAATGTTCCTATTGACCTTACTGAGTCACGGTTAATGTGAAACAGAACTTGGATAGCATGCCTATACCCAAGGCTTTGTGTTCTTCCTGTCTCTTTTCTTATCACCACTTCACGCCTCTCATTCCCAGAACCTTCTATCCGAGAGCCTTACCTGTCTTACCATCCCAATCACCCTTGTCCGTCTCGAAGGGTTACACTTCATATTTTCTTGTTTGTTTGCATCTGCATGTGTGTTTCTATGCTGAATATTACCTCATTCTCGCATTAAGGACAGTAACGGGAGAAAAAATGTGAGAAGAGAAGATAGAGGAAGAGGCGGTTTTAGAAGAGAAGATGGAGGAAGAGGCGGTTTTAAAAGGCTCACTTACCACCCACCAATAGTAAACATCAGCAGGCAACTGGATGTTGTTCTGGGTCCAAACTGGTGAGATGTCCGGGTCGTAGTTCTCATCGAACCAGTCCGACACTCCTGGGTCACCCACGCAGCGGCGGCAGGCGCACGTTTTGGGCAGAGCGCCCCCCCGTGGCCCAAGCCGGTGGGAGCCGGTGTAGCTGGGCACGAGTTTAACCCTGCGTGATTCCTCCCAGCTGGGGGGGTCTAAGTAGGGTAGGCCGCCACCTCCGCGCAGCGAGAGGGAGAAGAGCAGCGAGGTGAGGAAGAGGAGCGCCAGGGAACCCAGCAGCACCCAGGTACGCAGGGAGCACCGCATGGCCCCGCCCCCACTGCCCCACCCCACACGCTCCACCCCTCCCCCGCCACCTGCCCACCACAGTCTACCCCCCCCTGATTTCTGAGCTGTGGCCCAGGTCCCCCACCTGGGCTCACGGGGCTGCGTGGTACTCAGGGCCACGCCCCCCTTATCCCATTGGCTGATTCCAGCCAGCCCTCCCACCTTCACTTCCCCACACAGTCTCCTGGCTTTCTCAGGCTGGTCCCAATTGGCTGAGTGACAAGTTGATCTACCAGCTCCTCTTTCAGACGGCCTAACTTTATCCTCTGCTTTCTCTGTCTCCCACTGTCCCTTCTAGAATAGCTCTGAAGCTAAAATATCTACAACATTCATACAAGCATGGTCTCTGTCTATCCTGCTGGAAAGAATGACACAGTCTCAGTCCCTCAGAATGCAGGTGGTCTATGAGGAGCTCTGTTCAAAGTCATTATTTCCGTAGCAGATGTGAGTCTACAACCTTTCCTCTTCCCGCTCTCCGTGTGGAAATCCCCTTCACTCACATCTTTTCTCCAGGGGTGTCTGTTTCCAGAGTGAGCCATGCAGGGTGTGCAGAGAGATAGCGGATGTCGGAAGACTGTGATTGACAGTTAACAGATAAACAGATGTGTGTGGAGATCACTGTCTTCAGATTTTCTCTAGAGTGTTCTCCTAGCAGCTTCTCTCTTTCTCCTGCTTGCTCAAGGAAGAGCAGGGGTTCTTCTGTTCTTATTCAGTAAGGAAGATGAAGAACCCAGTGCACTTCCCTCTGTTTCTTTTCCTCAGTCTGGATATCTTGAGCCAGGGAGGATCCGGAACAGCTTGAGGGTCGGCCAATGGGGCCAACCAAGGCAGAACGGAAATACAAATCAAATCTTGATGAGAAAAATTGCAGGAATAACAACAGGATCGGCTGCTGCCTTGAACAAGAACCTAAAAAGAAACAACAAAAATCTCCCTACTTCAGGTGGGCTCTGGTTTTTGGGAGAGGGGCGTGACCACCAGTCATCAGTGTGGCTGTAAGGAGTGAAGGTTGCACTGCACTGCACTGACAGCACTGTTGCTGGGTGGCTGGGCTGGTTAGATACAGCAGGCTGGCTGCCAGGTCCCACAATCTCACAGCGGCAGCTCTGCCCTGATACCAGGCCACCCGCACGATCCTCCGCGGCCCCCCTCCCCCCCACACCCCCGATCTGCGCTGCTTGGAGCGCCTGTATCTCGCCCTCCCAGCAGTTCCCTGGTCTCTGTCCCCACTTCCCCCGAGGCCTCCGCTCAGGGCTGCCCTGCAAGCTGGGGCTTGGACTGCAGAGGAGACAAAAAGGTAGAGATGGAAGCAGAGATAAGTGGATTGCTTGTTTTCTCAGTATGAATATCAAAGTGCACTTGCTGGGGGCTCTATGCAAAAATGGGAATGAGGCCAGGGCCCCCAGCTCTCACGTATCTGCTGTGACACTTTCAGACTCTCAGGCTCATGCAGGAAATCTTATAGCAAATCTATATTTTATTCCTTCATAAACCTAAAATTAGTTACATCAAAGCATTGGGGTAGTTCGTAAACCCTACAGACTATTAACAAGATAATAAAACTGTTATTACATACACGTAAATACGTTTGCCGACTTGTCTCGAATTGAAAATCTCACTCCAGCCAGCTGACCAAAGTTGACAACCCTGAATGAGGTCAAGTAAAGTTCAAAGTCCATTACTGCCTGGGTGGGAGGGGTAACTTCGTCTATACTGAAAACTATTACTAAAAATCCTAATAACACACATCCTGTTTTTTTTTTGGGGGGGGGGGGGGCCCTGGCGGCTGCCTAAACTTGCCTTATGGGAAGTCTGCCCCCGCCCTTTCCTTTATTAAGGCTTGTATGAAACAGGGTTTTTGTGTT
>JAODKE010000020.1:22319434-22332982 GCA_026779605.1 Mormyrus hasselquistii | reverse complement strand
CCCAGGGTTTTAGCTTCCGCTACACTAGCAGGAAGACTATTCCATACTCTAACTACACGCTGTGTAAAGAAGTGTTTCCTCATATTTATTTTAAAATATTCTTCCGCCAATTTCCATTTATGGCCATGAGTTCTAGTATTTAAATTTATATTGAAATAGCGATTTGGCTGAACAGCATCCAGACCTGTTAGAATCTTATATACCTGGATCATGTCGCCCCTTAGTCTCCTTTGCTTGAGGCTAAACAGATTCAGCTCAGCTAACCTCTCGTCATAAGACATTCCTCTAAGACCAGGAATCATTTTTGTAGCCCTTCGCTGACCCCTTTCCAAGGCAGCAATGTCCTTTTTAAGGTATGGTGACCAAACTTAAACACAGTATTCTAGGTGGGGTCTTACCAAGGAATTATATAATCGTAGCATGACTTCCCTTGACTTAAACTCCACACACCTAGAGATGTAACCCAACATTCTATTGGTCTTTTTTATTGCTTCCCCACACTGGTGAGAATGGGACATGGAAGCATCAACATACACACAGATCTTTCTCGTAATCAGCTACCTTTATTTCAGTGGAACCCATAAAGTATCTGTACTTTATATTTCTGCTCCCTGCATGGATCACCTTACATTTATCTGTGTTAAATTTCATCTTCCAAGTATCAGCCCAGTCGTTAAATCCAGATCCCGTTGTAGCCTCTCTGCTGCTAGATCAGTATCTGCTACACCACCCACCTTGGTGTCATCTGTAAATTTAACCAGTTTACTGTATGTATTGGTGTCAATTTCATGAATGTAAATTAGGAACAATAGTGGTCCTAAAATTGAACCCTGTGGTACCCCCCTATAAATGCAGGCCCACTGTGACATTGTGCCTCTAATAACTACTCACTGCTTCCTGTCTGTTAACCAGTTTTCGATCCAAGCTGCTACAGTTCCTAAAATCCCTGCAGCTTTGAGTTGTTTGTATGGGACAACATCAAAGGCCTTTTGGAAATCTAACATTTAACCCATATGTGATATATCAGGGGGCAGCTAATTCAGCGCCTGGCGAGCAGTGCTATGGGGTGGTGCTTTGCCAATTGGGGATTCAAACCAGCAATCTTTCAACTACAAGTGTGCTCCCATCAAGCCACCATTGTTCAAAAAAATCTTTGGGTGACTATATACTGCAGATTTGGTTTTTCTTAACTACCAGATCCACATCTCTATATTTCAAACTGCTTTTGCTCAGACAATCTGCAAGTTGTGCACTAATTTCTCCTCTGACCTAAAGCTTGCTCTTGCAGCAACTTTTAGTGTGCTGCTTATGAAAATACAGCAAAATGCCCACACACACATTCACTGTTCTTAATATATTTGAAGGGGAAAAAAACATGTTAATTATATAACTGTTTATAATCTATGGCCATTTGTGATACAGTTGATGGCATGAGTCCAGTCCAAGGTCCAGTACAGGTTCTGCCTTGCTGGTTGCTGCAGTACTGCTGGTCCAGTTGGGCTCAACAGATTCAACTGTTCTCGCTCTGCTCTCCTAGGATGCTGGGTTACCATGCCGACACCACACCCTCCCCCATCTTAGTGTGTGGGATCACATTAGAATACAAAGGTGATACTTAATTATTATCATCATCACCATCATTATCATCATTATTATTATTATTATATAACCCACATGGGGAAACTGTCTCTTTACCTATTCTATCTTACACCCTATGAGACACACAGATGCAAACAGGTGACAGCCAATGTCTGACACCTCTGTTGAAATTGGGGAGTTTAGGGTCCTACTCAAGGGCCTGAGGGCAGCATCAGGCTGCCAGGCACAGGATTCAAAGTGCTGAATCTCTCTGCAGTCTCCCCACCGAGGCGCTGTCAACCAAACCCTGCCATTCCTTCTGGGACGATCGCGGATGTTCTCCGGAGGAACAGGCCACGAGTTTGTGGTCGTGTGTGATGGACTAAGGTACGGCCAAATTCGTACCAAGACCATCACGGCCCAGTTCAACAGGAGACAGCGAGTCCAGGTGTGGGGCAGGAGCCATTTTTTCCCTATAGCCGCAGTCGCTTTATGTCTTCGCTGCGAAAGTCGATGCGCAACGCCAGCACCTGTCTGACCTCTGCCGGGGTCAGGCGCCAAGTCAGAGGACCCGAGTTTGGGCCCCAGTAGTCCAGGATCTCGGTCACCTGGAGGACGGAAGCACAGAGAGAGGACGCATAAGCAGCAGGGACACATTGTCTCCTGATTGGTGAAAATGCAGGTGAGGTCATAATCCCAAGATCCACCGGTGAAATTAAGGTGCTGTCCTCCCTGAATGGGACAGTTTCTGTCATAATCTTTATCTATAACCCTTTACCGCCAGAGACTGTCCATGGTGCTTAGAAACAATGACTGGTTTTTTTATTCAAATCCCACAGGTGTCCCTGCAGTAGTAAACCTGAGTAAAGTACTTATCTGACCAGTAATTTACAAGGTGCATAAATGGATAAAATGTCATTCTGAAGCACGAGTCATGCAACTGCATTCAAGTATATATATACTTATGTTACTTACTTATTGATTATATATATATATATATATCCATGTGTTGTTAAAGTAATTGGTTTCACTTAATCTTTTATTGCTATAGTGTTCTTCTGCATCAGACAAGCTACACCAAACCAGCTACTATTACAGTAAGGAACAGACCACAAGGCAGCAAGGATTTCCCCTGGTAGTAATGTGGTGAGTGAGCTGCGCACCACAAGGGGGCAGTATGCGTCACTGGGCCCAGGAGAAGGGCAGAGGCGTAATTTTACACCGGATTTTTTCAGTCTCAGCCACCCACCTTCTTCAGGAACGGCATAAACCGCGTCCCTCTGCCATTATGGGCTTTTCCCATCACAACCACAGCCCATCACAGCTCAGGCTCAGAGGCACAAAGGATGAAATATTGCCACAATTAAATACTCATGATGCAATAACTAATGCTGTATGCCGACGTGTGGTGGGAGTGGGAGAGCCCGGAGAGGTACCCGCTCCAGATTGAGGATGGTGGCCATCTGGGTGAGACGGGCAAACTTGTCTCGGATGGTCCAAGTGGTGACGGTGGTCAGGTACGCCACTAGAGAACGTAGCTCCTTATCAAACTGAAGCCCACCCAGCTGCAATAGATGTGGGGGGGGGGGGGGGGAGGGAAATCAAATCATTCTCAGAGACAATTCCCTCAAGAGCAGTCTGCGAGGAGTAAGTCAGATGCCTGCAGATCTTCAGTATCTCATTAATACAAAACCATTCTGTGTTCATTTCAAATAAGCAGACCATCACTGCCCTGCCTCTGCAGACCACAATCTGTGTATAATCTGTTCCACCCGAGGTCATAACTGCCTGGTATAATGAGCAGGATAAATCCTTCTCTACTCTGTGACAATGCTGATGGTCCATGTACTCTCCAGGGAGCAGGCCAACTCCTGCTCTCCTCTGAGTCACTAAGCAACCCCCCTTGGCTCCCTGCCAGAGGGCAACGGTGGCGTCCCCTTGCGGTACGACCGGCTGTGACTGGGCTCTCACCCTGCTGAAGGTGCACTTGAATACAGTCTTCTCCAGCTCCAGGGAGATCAGGCTGGTCATCAGGCCGGTGAGTGTGTCGTAGATAACTGGAGAGAGGCCGGCCTGGGAGATAGGTTGAGGGTAGAGAGAGAAGGTGGGGTTCATTGATCTCACAACCTCATCTGGTTGCTGTCAGAGGACCCATCATCTGCAGATTGTCTTCCATCGTGGCAGGATTGCTATGGCAACAAGCCGGCATCCAAGGTCGGCGTTACCTTGAACTCAGCCATCAGCTGCTCCAGGTTGACGATGAACTGCTGAACCCAGGGGTCGTTAGCTTCATATTCATTAAACTCCTCCTGTAGAAGGAACACTGGGTGAGTCCGGCTCGTTACCCTACTGGGCTGGCGGCGGCTCGTTACCCTACTGGGCTGGCGGCTGTAGATCAGCACGCGCGTGAAATAAAGGCACTGAGCCAACATGGCCACCCTACCTCCTCGATGTTGTGAGAGACGGACAGGAAGTTGCTGATCCAGGGTTTGACCTGGGGTTTAATGGCCGTGCTGTTCAGCTCTGTGAGGCCCTCCTGCACCAAACATCCTCCAAAAAGTCAGACACACTACACCAGAACTTTTAGAATATATATATTTTTTTAGAACATCCAATCTGTAAGAGGCTAGTAATAGGGAAATGGGGCTTCAAAGCCATTTGGGGGGGGGGGGGGGGTTATCACATTCAGTCACAGGCCGGTTTAATGCAGCTCCAGTTACTGGTTATTTACTGGTGCTAGTGGGGTTTATCTAGGCAGTGACTGACAGTATGCAGGAATGAGGTAATCAGGCCACCAGGGGGTGCTCTCTCACCTGTAGCAGGTCTTTGAACTTGCTGGATGTGCTGACGAGGTCCGACAGGCAGCTGTCGATCTTGGCCTGCGCCTGCTCCCCCGAGCCGAACCCCTGGCTGAACAGCTTGGCGCAGTCGTTCTGGGACAGAGGACGACAAACTTCCGTTCTTCTCACATCTCGTCAGCAGATGGCATTACAATGCACATGCTTCCAATCGGTGTGACACCAGCTCCGACCCTTAAAAGCTCCTCCCTGGCATCACTCACTCCCTAAATCCCTTACAAAAATCACCACATCTATAAGTGGCAAGACATCAGAAAAAGACGTTTCTCCAGGAAGTAACAGGTGCTGGTGGGGGCGCGGGGTTCACACCTCCAGGTTCTTCTTCAGGGTGATGATATTCTCACTGCACACCTCTACGTTATTCAGAGTCACCTGCCAGACAGAAAGGCACCACGAGTAAGGGCTCATGCACAACAAGCTGTTCTTGTTTTAAGACGCATGCTGCAGAGTGCATCTAATAGAATAGAATAGTGATATTTTATTAATTCCTGTGGGGAATTGATCACTTTACTCCAACTTGCTCTCCCTGAGACACAAATGCAGGCGAGACTCAAACTTGCAAGTCACCGAGCAGGGGGAACTGCCTTGCAGCCCCCAGGGAGCTGGGGGTTAAGGACCTTGCTTAAGGGTCCATGGACGTGTGATCCACACTGAGCCACACACCGGTTGCGTAAAAATGCATACTGAACAGCACGGAGTGCATTCACCCGCTTATTCCACAGTCACTATGCATCTGGCTTACAGGTTTGTACCTACAGACATTAGTTCTACATTTACAAGCCAAGAGAGCATTTATCAGTAGAACTACTTCTGCTAATGTTTTTATAGTTTCTGTTAAATTTTGTTCTATGTCTGAAATTTAAAGTAACATTAGTTAGAATTTATGATTATAATACGGCAATGGCTGGCTGGCACTACATGTGTGGTTATAGAAAATTTAAAAAAAAATCGACACCCTTCTGACCAATCAGACTTGAGACTTCAACAGCACTGTGGTGTAAGGCAGGTATATCCAGAATATCTATTTAATGGGCAGTAAAAAGGAGGATGTGGTCAAGGGTCTGCAGCAGAGCCGGAGGGGTCTGCAGGCACCCACCAGGAAGGAGGCCTTGGCATCCTCAGCGCTCTCGATGCCCAGCGTGTTGAATTTTCCCTGCTGCAGACTGCTGTGCATCAGGCTGACGGCACTGCTGACGCCGCGCTGGATGTCCTGCAGCGTAGTGGCGGGGAAGCCTTGCCGCAGCTTGTTGTACAGAACCTCCCTGCAAGAAAGGAGGCACATCAGAGGCGCCGGTGACGGCGGGCTTTGGAGAGGAGGCAGCGGGGCATAGCGAGACGGCGTACCTGAAGTCCGTCTCCAGCACAGAGGTGGCGTGGTTGATCATGGCGCACAAGCAGTCAATGCTGGAGCTGGACAGCGCTCTGCTGATGCACTTCTTCACGATGTAGAAGCTGTCATCCACCATGCTGGAGGTCAGCTGACCCTTCTCGTACGTGTCCATGGCAACAGCCTACAGAGCGAGGAACATGGGTGCGGCCGACGTGGAGCTGCACTGAATTACTGAGCAGAAATGGGGGCTTAGAAACAGAGTACAGAGAAAATTCCAGATCCTTCTCTGGGTTTTCAGTGATGTGCATTTTCTTTGCTGGGTCTGCTTCCCCCAGTGTTCCCGTTTATGGGGAGAGCAATATAATCTCTATACTATACGTGTTGCCCAGTGCCGCCAGTTTTGTGACTGACATTTCTCCCGCAGGGCTCGAAACCCTGGCCTCAATTTTGCAGAAGGTTAAAAAGGAATATGAATTATAAATGAAGTGAAATTAATTCATTATTAAGCTTTATGCCAGTCAAATGGGGTAAATGCTGTAGGAAAGAAGAAGTGCAGACTCAGGTGAGAGATTCGCCCCATTAACAGCAGCCCATATGCTCATCTCGACCTTCCCCTCAGCAAGCTCAAGGCAGACAGACACCAGGCCAGTAGGGGGCGCTGTGATTATGTATTTATGTATATTATTTATTGTTATTTGTATTGTTAATATGTCTCTACATGTTGCACTAAGTAGAGAGATGCTCTTAATCTCACCGCACATGTATATAATGTAAATTGTATATGTGTACAGTGACAATAAAAAGCATTCTATTCTATGTAAAATGTCTGCCGGTATTAAGGGGTTTAGATTAGTCTTTGTCAGCCCTGTCCTTGGGAACCCTGAGATGGTCCACATTTTTGCTCCTTCCCAGTTCACTGTCAGCAGTCTACATTTCTGGAGCGAGAAAAAACGTGGACTGTCTGGGGGGTCCCAAGGACTGGGCTGACAAACACGGGTCTTGATGAAAGCGTAACCCAAATAACTAGACGTGTAGCAGGTCGGCTTTAACCTTTTGCTTTTTGGCTGCTGACTGAAGTACTGAATGTACCTCATAAGTCAGGATGGGATTCTGCCATGTTCTTCCTAGTGAGAACCTCCTGACTGTAATGCCCTAATATCTAGCAATCTAATAATTTTTCGCCACAAAATCCCTGTGAACCAGCCCTGGTTTATCAATCCCTGACTTTCTTCCAGCTGAAGCTTCACGTATCTTTACTTGATCACAAATTGCACAGTGGCTTCAGAGAAACAACCTCTTGGTGGTCATGTGACATGGTATACATGTTTGTGCACACGAATCCTTATATGGTGAGATGACAATAAATAACCGCAGTGTATTGCACCATCAAGACACTCTCTAGCCAGGGGGCGCTACCTTGTTGACGGTCTCCCTCATGTAGTACTCCTCCATAGGTATGTAGTATCCAATCAGCTCCTGCATGTTCCGGCTCAGCAGGCAGTGTTTCAGCAGCTTCTCCAGACCCTGCTGGTGCTCTGGGCCAAGCAGTGAGAGGAACACAATGAGCGCCGGGCCAGCGGACCACGCCACGGCCCATCATGCGCCACCTCGCCCCATTACCTTGCACGGTACTCTTGGGCGCGGTGGCGTCCCCGACCTCGAAGTCAGCTGAGATCCGTCGCCGCAGAAAACGCAGGTACAGTTCAGCCCGGGAGTTCATCACCGTGACCTCCAGCAAGACGGGGTCCAGCTCCCTGAAGAGACGCGACCAAAGATGGAGTGCAGGGATGAAGTGATTGGGGGGAGGGGGGGGGGGGTCACAAAGCTGACGGCTGCCAGAAGTGAGGATTAAAGGAGGAGGGGGTGGCACTCTGACCTGGGCTCGATCTTCTCAGCAGACACGCTTCTGATCATGCTGTTCTGGACAATCTGGAACTGCAGGAGTGACAGGATTCTTTCAGTCTCGGTTCTAAGGATTAGTTGTGCTGTTTTCACACGTGCCGAGTCCACACCTTGTTGTGATATTCTCGCTGCTGGATGAACTTATCCACGATCTTCTCAGCCTGCCGGTCACACTCCACCTGCAGGTGCCGGATCAGCGTGTACAGGCGGCCTGGTCCGTAATAGGTTTCTACGATGGGCTGGTGGGTTTCTATGATCCGTGCGATGCCTGGTGCACATGGAGAAAGGGGCAGTCAAGGGCATGTTTAATTGGCTGCAAAAAAATAAAAATTCACAACAGATGACCAGTGTCAATGTGAATGATTAGCAGTGTCAACGGTCAACACAAGCATACTCTCCTCTAACATCTTACCTTCCAGCAGCAGAGTGAGAGTGTCAGCAAAGACTAGCCCTGCTCTCCGTTCACCCAGATCTCCTCCTAAGGCCAGAAGCAGGTTCTCCTCTGCTTTACTGGCTAGCTGAAGGTGGAGAGATTACAAAATCTTAAACACTCACCAAGCAGAGCACAGGATTCCAGATGAAGAAAACCAAAAGACAAGTGGTAGTCCATGGTTTTTCTAACGATGGCAGGTACCTACCTGTGTGCAGAGGTACTGGGCAAAGCGGGCCAGCCCCTCATCATGGAGGCCCAACAGAGGGAAGATCTTGAAGAACCTCTCGACCTGGGCCAGGTCTCCTGCAGTGATTGCCTGATCTAAACGTTCCTTGACCAGGGTCTTCAGGCGCTGTTCTGCTTCCTGGAGAAGAGCAAGACTAGCGTCCACAGCACTGCCTGATAAGAAATGTAGCAAGAGAAAGGAAGACACCCTGATTAATTTTAGTCAGAGAATTATAAACACTGCATCTTACACAATGAAGCTGTATTGGATAAGCTGTTTTGAAAGATGGATGGATGGATGATATAAAGTATTGGCAACTGGAAAAAATATGTCATTATTTTCTATGCTTCTCCAAATTAGTTACTTCCGGCAGCTCAGGATGCCAAAATAGCAAGACAATGTTTCTCAACCCAGTCCTGGGGGACCCACAGACCGTCGGTATTTTTGCTCCCTCGTAGCTGCAAAGGACTTGGTTGAGAAACACCGTTCTATGGGACTGTCGGCTGCTGTCATAGGTTTTATGCAAAAAACATATTTAAGGGCTCACTTTCTCCCCCCTGGCGACTCAGCTCAATGACGGACTGGTCCAGGGAAAGGTAGCGGTGCACGTGTGCGGCCGCCTGCTCGTAGTCCTCATTCCGCAGCGCCGTCTGCACGCCGTCCGTGCAGAACTTCAAATCCAGGATGTCATCAGCGCGCTGGATGGCCTGATACAGACGGTTCTACCAGGGTTGCGGAACAGAAACAGCGAGCATTTTACCTTCTGCTGAAATTTATTGTATAGTGCTGTGTTCATGCTCATCGTGTGAACGTCCAGGTACGTCACCTTCGCAAGATCCAGTTGCCGCACTTTGCTGCTCACGTTCTCGGCCAGGCTGCAGGTGAAGGTGATCATTCCGGAAAGCTGGCTGGCATCACCCTCTATCAGTTGCAAGTTAGGCCTGAGAGACACGTTTTTGAAGACATGTGGCAGATCAGATGAACTAAAAGGAATCTGGACAGTCAAACAGTGCTCCACTATGAAAGAGCAGGAAAGTGAGCAAAAACTCATCTAGCTGCATAATCCATCCGTACTACTGCCTGCCACCTTCACAAACAACTTACCCCATCCTTTGCAGAGCAAGCATCTTGGTCTCAATGTTGCCCTGTTGACTGACCAGCGACTCAAGCTCGGACTCCACCTGTTTCTAGATAAAATGGAAATAAAACCAAATTAAAAACTCTCATTTAAAAATCCCAACACGTTTTCATCTTGTTCCATCACTATATTTCAATAACTATGTCCGTACAGGACACAGACACTCCTTGACTGTCTGAACTTACAGCTGCCACCTTTCTTTTACATTATGTTTTTATGAATACTCACTTCTTCATTACAGAGCTGCTGGTATACCCGCTCCAAATCATCCAACTCGGTCAAGTTTTCGATGGTTTCGCGGCTGATGGCGGATAAACCCGACGACCCGCTTTGCTTTTTCGCCACATATTCCGACATATTTACCCATACAAACATAAGACACGTCACTTCCGCCACAAGTTCCTGCATAGCGTTTCGGGATATCGACACCATCGCGGAAGCCATCGAGTAACGTCTAAAGTAAGTGGTTAGAATATGAAGTGTGTTCTTCAACTTAATATAAAGAGCGCATTTCATTCATAATTAATAAATTATATTTATTTATCGATTAATTTATACAGATCGTTTTCTTCAATTTATCAACATTTGATAAGGCACGACGTAGGACACCTATGTACGCGACGAAGCAGCTGAAGAAATACAAAGCCCCAAAAGTTACGATTCGTATAGTGGATGGATAGGATAATACCATTGACGGCGAACTGGTTGTAGCCTATCCTCATATTACGTCTTTCAGTTACGCGCACTATTCGCCAAGGCCCACGACAGTACTGCCAGCCTGGAAAAGTCTAGGTTCGTTTTACTAACGTAGGATGTTTTAATCCAGTTGATATCCTCTGCATCGGCATTTTTATGTAAGTAATAATTATTTAGAACCAATTTCCATGTTATATCGAGTCCCCTTTCAGCATTTTTCCCAGTAAAATTGTATCTGTAAATTTGAAATAACCGGCCAGATGGCGGAAGATTCGAGTGTTTGAATGAAACAACAGGAAGAGTCGCTTGCGCAAACTTTTTCATGCTTTACACATTTAAAAAGATCTGCTCGACCTTTTAAGATTATGTGGAAATCATTCTGTGTATAAAGCGAACGAGTGTGTTCTTAAACCACTATACTTGTAAGCTTTGTTTACTTTCCGATTTTAAGTTCCTGGGATTCGTAAGGGTCGGCTTTCCTCTCTGCAGAATTTGGCTATTTTTGCATGCGGCAAAATTATTATTCGTAATTACTCGGTTGTTTGAATGCAGAATTTTGGTACTGTAAAATTGATATGTAAGTGTTTGTTGACTTTGAAGATTTCCTCGCAAAGATGAGCCGGTCGGTATAGGCGCCAGATTTTGTACTACGTGTAGTTGAAATCCAAACGCCCCACGAACGAGCTGTTTTTAATGGCTCCACCAGTTATACTGTTATGATTGATTGAATTGCCGGTTTGCGATAGAAGTAAAGATTTGATGGATAATTGTCTTGTCTTGTCCTTTCAGCTTATTAACTCTCGGGGAGCTGCCGTTGCTTCCCTACATTGTGCTTGGAGTGCGAAAGACCCACAGACATGTTTCTGTACAACATAACCTTACAGCGTGCCACTGGTATCACCCATGCTATCCATGGCAATTTTTCCGGTATGTTCTGGTGCTCTGGTTTTGCCTTTTATGACCATAATTGACCATAGTTTGATCTATTATTATACTAGACTCATTGTCTCTTCTGCTTTCTGTAAAGGGACCAAGCAGCAGGAGATTGTTGTTTCCAGAGGGAAGATTCTGGAACTGCTGCGACCCGACGCCAACACCGGCAAAGTACACACACTGCTTACCATGGAGGTGTTCGGCATCATCCGCTCCCTCATGGCCTTCCGACTCACCGGTGGGACCAAAGGTGTGTCCGTCTGCGATTGGTGAAACCTGTTTCGACGTTGAACTCTTGATTTTGATTGTGAATAATAAAGGCCGTTGTGTGTTTTTGATTATTCGTATTTTTAAGAATTTTCTTTCGAATACGCAGTAGTAGTTGTATATAAAAATGTAGAAAAGCTCTGGTGCAGTAGTTAATGTCAGCAAGCTTGTGCATGTCATCGCCTTCCTGTCTCCAGATTACATTGTGGTGGGCAGCGACTCTGGGCGCATCGTGATCCTGGAATACCAGCCCTCCAAGAACATGTTTGAGAAGGTGCACCAGGAGACCTTCGGAAAGAGTGGATGCAGGCGTATTGTTCCCGGCCAGTTCCTTGCTGTTGACCCCAAAGGACGCGCAGTTATGATTGGTCAGCAGACACATGCCTCTGGGGGGGGGCTTGGGCAGGGGCCCCTGAAAGTTTGGCTTGGTATCGAAAAAGGGGAGAGTTCAATTGGGGCAGAGCTGGGGCAACGTTTAGGTAGAACTTCTGCAGAACCTTTCTCTCTCTCGTCTTCGGAGTTTATTGAAAACTGTTAAGCTTTGGCGTGTTGATGTTCTTCTTCGGTCATTTACCTCACCTGCTATAACTGTGCTGTGTGGCCAAAAGCGACAAAATATGGTGAATGTGCAATAATCACCAGGTCTGGATGCCAGTTTTTAGTAATATACGGACTTTTACTTGCATGCACAATTTGGTAAGCATATAGGTGGTGCTCCTAAAATATTAATGATATTAATTAATTCATGATGCCCCAAAGTTAGTAATCTGTACTTATTCGGTGTAATTTTTTGTGTACGTCATATTACAGTGTTATGTCGTGCAGCCCTAGTGGAGCCTCGCGTGTGAATTAGGACTTGTGCCTCGTGCATGACACCTTTTTTCATGTGTTCACTCCAAGGTGCCATCGAGAAGCAGAAGCTGGTGTACATCCTGAACCGCGATGCTGCTGCACGTCTCACCATCTCTTCTCCGCTGGAGGCGCACAAGGCCAACACGCTGGTGTACCATGTCGTTGGCGTGGACGTGGGTTTCGAAAACCCCATGTTTGCCTGCTTGGAGATGGATTACGAGGTACGTGCCACGAAGTCCGGTGTCTGTGCATGGAATACCGTGCTGTAGGAGCGGGCGGTGCGGCTGAAATCATGAATTTTTGTTTAGAATTACGATCCACCATATTGATCAAGATCACGATTTCCAATTGGAATGTATTTAATGAGGCTAATTAACCACTTAACCGGCAATTCTATCCTTATAAGACATTGTAACATTATAATAGTAAATGTAATTAAGGTATATAATAATTTGTACATAAACGGTTTGATTGTAGCAGGAGTGCTTTTAATTTTCAATACCACGGTTTCAAAAATTGAGCGGAGATGAACGTTTAATATTACGTTCAATAACTGTGCATTTCTGAACTCCGTTTCCAGCAAATCCAAACGATAACATAGATTGATTGTGTTGCACCCTTTAGTGCAAGTGGTATCTTTACAGAGCCTGCAAATTACAATAGCTTGGTCCAGATCAGATTTTGCAAATCCAAACCACTTCCACACAATCAAAGTAGAATTTTTTTTTGGAAACAATTTTTCCTCATCAGCCCATGCCTCACACACTGAAGCCAACTCGTCTGCGGAACGTGTGGTGTTTACTGCCTGTCACAGGTGCAGTGTTTTTATCAGTCTTGTGGTATATAAGGTTATGATATTTTTTTTTTGATGAACTGACAGAGTTTTTAGTTCAAGATCTAATCAAAAATGTGATATCCATTTGAGATGGATAATTGACAAAGAAGTGAGATACATCTCAGCTCCGTCTGTGTTATGCAGACTGAAACTGCTTCACATTGGTCAGGTTTTGTCGCAGTGCTGTAGAGGCCTGCAAACACACAGGTGTCATGCTATAGGGGTTTGACTGTTTGCTCATTAACCCTCTGGAGTCGGTCATTCCACATGCCACATGCGGGACCTGACAAATTTTGCAAAACCGTTTAAATAACTGCGAGTTTTTGCCATATTCATTTTAAAAACACCCTAACACCCACAGAAACCTTGAACGGTGTACTTTTCAAATATATGTATATGTATGTATATATATGTATGTGTATGTATGTGTGTATATATATACACGCAGACACATACACAACATTATTACTCTTACTGGAGTCATATCACCTGTTATAAGT
>JAODKE010000020.1:22296595-22319334 GCA_026779605.1 Mormyrus hasselquistii | reverse complement strand
ATAAGCCGTCTCCAAAGGCGTTTCAGAGAATTTGGCAGTACATCCAACCGGCCTCACAACCGCAAACCATGTGTAACCACCTGTGCAATATTCACGCTGTCCAATCAGCACCTTGATCTGCCACACCTGTGAGGTGGGATGGATTAGACAGATTTAGACAGATTTGTGAACAATATTTGAGAGAAATGGGTATTTTGTCTATGTGGAAAAATTTACCAATGTTTGAGTTCAGCTCGTGAAAAATGGGAGCAAAAACACAAGAGTGTTGTGTTTATATTTTTGTTCAGTATAATTTGGCGCCGGTACCATTTTTTTTTTTATGCCAGTATCAGTGTAGTAACAAAGTTTAAATGTCTTTTAAAAGTGTAGCCATTTCTCTGACCTGCTTGTATTTGTCACGACACTCCTGCCCTTTCCAGGTGTGCCAGAATATCACTGCGCATTCGGCAACCTTTACACTCAGCTTTCACAGACAAATACATGTGGGGACTCGAGTACACGCTAAGCGCTACAGATATGAACCGTAATAACGCATTGAAAAGTGAAGCATGAACCAAACTTAACACACCAATGTTTGCATTGCTTGGTAGTGATGTCATTGTGCATAATTTACACAGCAAACCACAAAAATGCAACTAATGAATAACAACAGTCTTATTACTGATAATTGACGTAATTGGTCACTTTCCTTCAGGGCTGTAGCAATTACATACATCTGTCTTCACTGGTAGTTTGTGTTGGATGTGATCACTATCCTGAGATTACTGCCATTACTAGCCCTATTTTGTATGGTGCTATTTGCTCCCCTTGTATGTCGTTTATACATAAAGATGCATTTCCAGTTGGTCACGATAAATTGTCATATCGCTTACCACTACCATGCTGTCGTATGATCCTGATTACTATCTAAGCTAAACACAAGGAGCATGTTTACGTTACTCAGAAGACCAGATACAACAAGATCAGGATAGCATAAAAAGAAATTAAGTATTTTATGTAATATACTATGACAGCATGGTATTGGAATTTTTTCAAATATTGCAGTGTTGTAATAAATATTGGGGTATTGATTCTCACAAATTTCTCGCAAACCCATCTAAGAGTGATTTCAAACAGCAAGGCTGAAAATGGTTCTCAGAAAACGCATGCAGTGTTTAAGCTGGGTTTTAAACATGATACATTTTGAAAATTAATAATTATTAAAATTGCAGTATTTGCTAGGTTTTTTTTTTTCTCTCTTTCCCCAAGACAAAACTTTTCCTAAGCATAAAACTTAAACTCCCTGCGCTATAAGATCCATAACCAGTTGAAGGTAAGAAAATGCCTGATCGTAATCTGACTAGTAATGTTAGAATTGGATGCGCATAAAATGCGATGTTGGTATTAATATCGCCTGTCCTCCAGTCCTACTACAGTCATTTTCCGAATTCGGTTCAAAATACTCCGCCTCACGTTGTGATGTCATTCAGCTCTAGTACCACTTTTTACGGCGGTGGAAATCTAGCACCTTGAATCACAATCCTTTTGGTACCTTCTTTGGTACCGGGTGCGGTGGAAAAGTGCCCTTTAGTTGAGTGGTGAGTTCGGCAGCTTGACAGCGCTGTACATTTTGTGTGTGCTGTACTTCACCTGCTATGCTGCTTCTGTTACTTTGGGGTCAAAGCCTGGGGGTGGGATGGGGGGGATTGTGGAGCATGTGCAGAACGCCTAGCCCAGTTTCAGTCTGATTGAACGTATACATGCAGGAGTAAAATGATTCCCAATCGCATTGTTTGGGCGTCTTAGTCCGACCTAAGAACTTCCATGTGGTGCGTTTTCAGTCGGACTGACATGTTTACATGTACTTGTAAAAGTGCGGTTTTAGTCTTGGTGTGCATGTAAACGTTTGATTTTCCTGTTTCCATGGACCTTTTTGTTTGAGTAATAGTTTATTTGCTTTGTTTGTAGTTGGGAAAGAGTGTGCCCCCCCCCCCCCGGTGTTTAGGAAATACTAAACTAATTGCTTAAGTGTTCTTGGCTTAGATTACTTGCGTTTTGAGTGTTTTTTTGCTCTTTGAGAAAAAAAATATATATATAGTAAACCCATTTCTCATGTTTACTTTTGTGTTTGTATTTATTTTTTCCAAGAATGGAATTGAGGTTTTCATTTCAGAAGATCACTTTTTTCGGTTGATTTTTGCGTTTTTTTGAAAGATGTGCTTTTTTGTTTGCATATTAGCGTGTGGGCATTACAGTGATTACTTGTACTGACCCAGTACCTTGTTGATGCTGCGGTCAGTGCTGCCGCTGATCAGGCACTATGACAAGCACATGGTCCCCCCCCCCCCCCCCAGGAGGCGGACAACGACCCCACCGGCGAAGCAGCAGCCAACACCCAGCAGACACTGACCTTCTACGAGCTGGACCTCGGTCTGAACCACGTGGTACGCAAGTACAGTGAAGCTCTGGAGGAGCACGGGAACTTCCTCATCACAGGTACTCATTCAGATCAGTTATCAATATTAATATCCAACGAGTTTCTATGGATCAAAAGGTTCGGTTTGGGGGCAGTGTGAGTGTGGCGGGGGTCGCCATCAGACCATAGTTATGCATGTTTTTATTTTTCTGTGATGGCATTTTGCTGCTGTATGGGGGCAGACACTTAATAATGTGAATTAATATAGGCTAGTTATTTTTCAGTGACCAGTTAAGTTGTTTGTTGCTAAATTAAGTCCATTAATTCAGTTTGCACTCCACTGCAGCTCTAACATAACAGCCTGACTGCATTGCACACATCCGAACTGTGTATGTGACTCAGTCAGGTCTGTTGTGGGAAATGAGTGTGACCCACTTTCACATACACAACCTGTTAATGAATCCTGTAATAACACTGGTATCATGTACTCCCAACTGATACCTTTTGAGAGACTTGTTTATAAATGCACAAGAATTATGTGATTGTTCTACTGCCCAGCACTGCTTAGACACACTGTAACCACACCAATCCCTCCATTCTTTCCGGCTTTTCTGTTCCAGTGCCAGGAGGATCTGACGGCCCTAGTGGGGTTCTCATCTGCTCTGAGAACTACATCACTTACAAGAACTTTGGGGACCAGCCTGACATCCGCTGCCCCATCCCTCGCCGGAGGGTGAGTGGGGTGGGGGGCTTGGAGAGTGACTGGTTAGCAGCGTGAGAAGTCAGCTTTTAAATAATGCCCTCGGGTTGAATCACTTGAACACGTTCCGGCCACATGTTTGGATTATTACAGGAAAGTTCTTGTACACCACTGTTTGGGTTATTTGTCTCCTTGCTCAGAACAGAGTCGGTGAACTGGAATTTTGGAAAATGCGGGGTTTGGTCCTATATTGATCTATATCTGATTTCCTTACTACCGCTTTACAACACGCACGATACCCAGTTCACAAGTTTGTTTGTGGACATGCGTTTCTCCTCCAACGTGATGTCACGTTGTGTTACACAGCCAGTTGCCGGATCTTACTCAAGTATCCTGCATGCTTATTAGCTGACAGGCGCTGCGGTTTTCGGTATCTCAATTTGGCAACGAAAAATGTTGTTTTTTTTTCATCCTCAATGGGATTGGAGCATTTTGGTCGCTATCGCAAAAGTGCCAAAGTTACCCAGCTCTAGCTGGGTGTTGCCTTGTTTTGGGGAGAGAGAGAGAGCTGTAGAAATGTTGGGTATCTCTGCAATATAGTGGGAATTAATGGCACGTTTGTGGTGATTAAAGCGCCAGAAATGTGCATCTGAAAAATCCAGTACCAATGTGCCAGAAAGCATGACCCGGTTATTGTAGATAATCCACAGACTTTGTACTGAAATTTAATGTGCAAACTATTTTCTTCTGCTGAGCTCGACACACCAGTTGTGTCACTGCGCTGCAGGTACGAACGCCCGGCAATATCTGCGTAGTGACATGACTAGTGCATGGAGTTCGGTAGAAGAAAATGGTTTCTGATTTCTGGTAAGACGGATTGTTGTTTTTGGGTGAACTGCCCCTTTAAATGTGCCGCAGCCCCGTGTTGTGAATTGCTACGCCAGCCCTATGTGTAATATATATTTATACTGAAAACGAGCCTGGCCTCTAATTTTTTGTGGTTGACAGCATGCTTTCTGCCCTAAGAAGAATGAAAATGCGCCCAAAAAAAAGGCTAAAGCCCCTTCCCATTATTCCATTTGAGTGCATTTTTATAAACTATTTCTGTTTCTGTTTTCTTATTTCTGTTATAAACTATGTCTGTTTATATGGTTCTGTTCAAACTCTGTGCATCCCTGCTCACAATGAGTAACTCGGAAAAAATGCAGAGTATGTGGCGTGTCACTGAAAGTTTGTAGGATCGTCCCCTTGGCAGGTCGGGGAGATGTGTGTCGCAGATGTTGCGGATGTGATGAGTTTGTTCATGTCTCTTCTCTGACTTTTCAATGGAGAGGATGTGTAACAATCTGATCCCAACTCCTGCTTCACATAAACTGTCAGCTTTGGGGTTGGCCAGGACACCTCAGGTCTCGCCTCATGCTATATGTATGAATGTGTCTCTTAACAGCTTGGGGGGGGGGGTGACGGGCTAGCTGGTTTTTGTGCTCTTGATACCTTTAAAATAAGTAGATGTTCAGAATGTGGTGCAAATAAATAACAGATCCTCTGCAGCAAACATGCAAGTGTGAACTGAATATTCATACCTGTAGTTAATATCACACATGCATAATTCACACATTCAGATGTCTGTTACTGCTCTGTTATGTGTGCTGCCTCTTCAATATATTCTTTTTTTTATAATTGTTTTTTGTCTAATTTTACTCCGTTGCATGTTGTGTGGGGCATGTCTGACTGCGCACCAGAACAAATTTTATAGATGCTATTATCCTTAGCAAAATAGAGCGTTTCTGGTTCTGGTTGAGTGCTTTGGGGGAGCCTTGTCGGGCGGGATTCAAAAAGGATCCGAATCGTCTTTCCCTCTGGCAGAATGACCTGGACGACCCAGAGCGAGGCATGATTTTCGTCTGCTCAGCCACCCACAAGACCAAATCCATGTTTTTCTTCCTGGCCCAAACCGAGCAGGGCGATATCTTCAAGGTCACTCTCGAGACCGACGAGGAGATGGTGAGTTCGTGGTTTGGCAGGTGGGATTCAGTGGGGGGTGGGGAGGAAGTGATGAGCCTTCATGTCTCTTCTCTGATGTGGCTGGAGAAAACGTGTTGCCTTCTGACGTCTGTCCTCATGAATGCTGACGAGGGGCACGGGACTCCGTATGTGCGCGTTAACGGTGAGTACGTGCGTGTGATCTCCTGCAGGTCACAGAGATCAGAATGAAATACTTTGACACCATCCCCGTGGCGACGGCCATGTGTGTGCTGAAAACTGGCTTCCTGTTCGTCGCCTCTGAGTTCGGAAACCAGTGAGTACCGAGGTCTTGAGTGGACGCTGTGCTAAGTGACCTCCATACCTCCATTGCCAATCTAAAGCAAGATCTCTAGATTTATTTTTTTTTCTCCCCATTCGTGGCGTGATGGTGCACAAAAGTCACGGTTCGGTGCACACCGCGGTTTTGGAATTGCGGTTCGGTTAAATTCCGGTACAGAAGGGGAAACCGAATTGGTATTGAAATTTATTATTAAAACTGCAAGCAAACTGCAAGCCCTGATTGGGAACCGCTGCAATCCAAAGGCGATGTGTGTGACGTGGCTGAAAAATTGCACGTTGTAAAGATAAACATATGAAATAAAAAATAATCAGATTGTAGCAATCATAATGAGCTAACGATGATCTTTATTTCCAAGTGTCGCTTTTTTGTAGTGATGAATAATCCTGATGAGGTATTTAGATAGTAACCAGCTCACAGCTACAAATACCATAATGTTTTCCATGTCCTTGTCATTAAATATATGCATTCATTCATTTCACTATGTGTCCCAAACCTGAAAATGATGTACAGAAAGTTACACGAGCAATACAGGTATTGTTACTGCCTTAGTATTAATAGATGCCGGCCTTGGGCCTGAAAGCTGGTCTCCTGTGTGACAGTTACCTGTACCAGATTGCCCACTTGGGCGATGATGATGAGGAGCCTGAATTCTCCTCCGCCATGCCACTGGAAGAAGGAGACACCTTTTTTTTCCAGCCGCGGGCTTTGAAGAACCTGGTGTTGGTGGACGAGCAGGAGAACCTCTCGCCTATCATGTCCTGTCAGGTAGGGGAGGGGTGTGGTGTGATGTGGTGCGGTGGGGCTGCTGTAGCCGTGCGTCTGTTGTACACGCGTGTCCTGTCTCTGTCCCCAGATTGCCGACCTGGCCAATGAGGACACCCCGCAGCTGTACGCGGCCTGCGGCCGGGGACCGCGATCCACGCTCAGGGTTCTGAGACACGGTCTCGAGGTACGAGCTGCGAGCTCACGGCGGCGTCCGGGCTGCAGTGCAGTGAATATTGTGGGCGATGTGGACGTGATGAGTTTGTTCATGTCTCTTCTCTGACTCATTTTATTTCTGGAGAGGATGTATATGGATCTGATCCCCTGACCCGTGCGGAGTTGGTGAACGTTTTGCACGTTCTTCAGATTTCGTGCGCTTAGTTCCCTGCCACTTCCGCAGGTATCCGAGATGGCCGTGTCCGAGCTGCCCGGTAACCCCAACGCCGTTTGGACCGTGCGGAGGCACATTGAAGGTACTGCCACCGTGGGATGGGCGGTGCGATTTACCCGAAGCATTTTGGGATTCCCTATGAAATCAAAAGTGTGTCGAAGGATGCGTTCTAAGCCTGACTGGCAAGTTAGGACACCTGTCATATGGGTGTGTCTGATTGTGGGTACAGCTCTCTCCCACATCGGGAGACTTCAGTGGCAGGCAGGAGAATCCACGCAGGCAGTGACTGTCAGGCTTTTGTTGCTCAGTGTTACCGCCAACTGTGGCAGAGCCGCGCTCCAGTGGGTGTGTGAGCCTGTACTGGTAACGCTTTGCGCTGCGGTGGTTTGGAATGCTTCTGCTGTCTGCCAAGGTTTTCCTTGAAACCATGTGATCTCCAAGATGAACGCCGAGTGCTGAACTGCCAAATCTTGGTAGTAATTGTTTTTTTTTCCGTCAGGAATTTGTTCTTTTCGTAGTATAAGAGAGATGTTTACAAGTGCCTATGTTGTGAGTTCTTGATGAGTGCAGCCATAGTTAATTAAAAATGGCATTGCTATTTTGGGTTTTTTCCAAAGCTGTTTTATGTGAGCTATTTTGCCGGAATAGCAGGATGAAGTGTGCAGGCCTGATTTAACAGCTTTACCATTGATTTCTTATTTCTCCCTGCCATGGCTGCTTCTAGAGTAATTGAGTCACTGTTAATCTGTTTTATCGCTTACTTTGTTTCTGAACAAAGTGCCGCGAATTTAAGGTGTCTGTTACACACGGCTCTTTATAGCGACTTAATGTTCCGTGCAAATCAATGCTGCTGCTGCTGCTGCTTCCATTTAAGATTTGAGTGAGTTTGCTTTTTATTTACATTTATCGGGGGACAGTAAAGGCACGTCGTCACAGGCCTGCAAACGCTACTCCTCGTGTCCCTCTCCATGTCAGCTCAAAGAAAATTGCCTGTGAATAGTCAATGTTATAGCTGCTCTACAAAAGTCCACATAGTGGCATTTGCGGCGGCCAAGTGCCGGCGGGGTGTTGGGTTACTCTGCTTGACTCTGTCACTCCCCCCCCACCCCAGACGAGTTTGACGCGTACATCATCGTGTCCTTCGTCAACGCCACGCTGGTGCTGTCCATCGGAGAGACCGTGGAGGAAGTGACTGACTCGGGCTTCCTGGGCACTACGCCCACCCTGTCCTGCTCACTGCTAGGCGAGGATGCGCTGGTGCAGGTACGCTGTCCTTTTGGGGGGGGGGGACTGATACCCAGCTGCCGGTACTCATCCCCCCCCCACCCCCCCAGGTGTACCCAGACGGGATACGTCACATTCGGGCAGACAAGCGTGTCAACGAGTGGAAAACCCCCGGCAAGAAAACGATTGTGCGCTGTGCGGTGAACCAGAGGCAGGTGGTCATCGCCCTGACTGGCGGCGAGCTGGTCTACTTCGAGATGGACCCCGTGAGTGACCTCCATATCTGTGTCAGGCGCGGGGAGTTTCCTGACGTTTGTTGTTTTTATGGGATGCCCTAACCATGAGAATTTTTAATTATAGGGGATAAGCTGCTTAGTCATGGGTGATTTGGTCTAAATGTTACTGTCGCCCGTGCTATTCAGGATTGGCCTGCATTTTTAACCTTAAGTGACCCTGTTGGCAGGGGTCAGGAATTCCTGAGGAATGTTTTTTTCCAGCAAGAGCCTGTACCGCCACTGTTACTGAGAGTGTGCGTACAAGGGAACGGACCTTAAATGGCCTGTTTGCTGAGCAACCCTTAGGGCTTTTCTGTGAGCCCAGCGCGACTCTCAGATCCGCTCTGCCCAGTCACATGCTCTCGCTGTATGCCGAACCCTCCCTTACCTATCCAGAGTTGCCCGTCCCTGTAGCTTCTCCTTAATTATGTTGTTGCTGTAGCATTTTATTGTTACACTTTAATTATCGCAAGTGCCTCTATGACCGGTGCGTTTTGGTTTATATACAGTCATGCGCCACATCGCATTTCTGTCAGACGGCGGTCCCTGACTAAAAATCTGTAATCTAGCTGTGTAATAGGCTACACTATCGAGGTTTATGGAAGTACACAGTGATGTAGGCAGCGATGAAATCGCCCAACGTCTCGTTTCTCGGAATGTGTTCCCATCGCTGGGCGGAGTATTGCTCCTTTCTCCACCTTTATTAACCCACTCATACTGTCATCTTTATTAACCCACTCATCTTTTCTGTAACCGATACAGCTGTAGATGTCGCATGTGGTTCGCTGACTGCACCAGTCACCCGTACTGCTGCTTGTTTTGCCCTGAAGTAGGATTCTGGCAAGTTAAAATGTAACTAAACATTCCGGAATGTTCTGACTCATCCCCTCTCTTCCCCTCCTCGACCCGCCTCAGTCGGGACAGCTGAACGAGTACACGGAGCGGAAGGAGATGTCCGCCGACGTGGTGTGCATGAGCCTGGCCAATGTTCCCGTCGGCGAGCAGCGATCCCGCTTCCTGGCCGTCGGCCTAATGGACAACACTGTCCGCATCATCTCGCTGGACCCCTCGGTGAGGCCCCTCCCCGCTCGTCCCCACGGGGCGATCCGACCGCCGTGACTGCCCTGCCGAGTCCTTTCACTGCCCTCGGGCGGTTACTCCATATCGTTTAAGTCGTGCACAGCATTTTTTGGCACCCCAATGAATTGGGGCAGCTGTTGGCGTGTCGGGGGTGTGTTGGCTCCGGCCGCTCCCTCTGTGGGCCGTGATCTCAGTCTGCAGCTGTGTCTGCAGTGAGTGCCCTAAGGACACGGGTGGACCTCGTGTCCATTTCCCGGTAGCTCATAACCAGTTTAGCCCAATTTTCTCCTGTTCCTTTTATTGTTGAGGTGTGTTGCTTAGCTGTTCCTGCTCTCGCTGTGTGCAAGTCATCTCCCTGTCTCTCGTGTCCCGCAGGACTGCCTCCAGCCCCTCAGCATGCAGGCCCTTCCTGCTCAGCCAGAGTCCCTCTGCATTGTGGAAATGGGAGGGGTGGAGAAACAGGACGAGCTGGGGGAGAAGGGGACCGTCGGCTTCCTCTACCTCAACATTGGTCTGCAGGTGACAGCCCCGCACGTTCTTGTGACACACAAGAAAACTCTACTTCGTGAAGCCGACTTTGAATCCTCGCCCTGACCGCCTGTCCTCGTCACCGGCTGTTTTCACAGAACGGTGTGCTGCTAAGGACCGTGCTGGACCCCGTGACGGGCGACCTGTCTGACACCCGCACTCGCTATTTGGGGTCGCGGCCTGTCAAGCTCTTCCGGGTCCGAATGCAGGGGCAGGAAGCTGTAAGTTGATGTCCCGTGTGAAAAATCTCCTGCATGCTATGTCCTGAGGGAGTGGTGTCTGTATTGAGGATGGTGAGTGTTGGTTTTGTTTGCTGGCTCTGCTGGCTGGCTCAGGCTGACCTCTGACCCCTGCAGGTTCTGGCCATGTCGAGCCGCTCCTGGCTCAGCTACTCGTATCAGTCCCGCTTCCACCTGACACCGCTGTCCTATGAGACGCTGGAGTATGCGTCGGGTTTTGCTTCTGAGCAGTGCCCCGAGGGTATCGTGGCCATCTCTACAAACACTCTGAGGTATGCCCACCCCCCCACCGCCATTCCGCCGCCGACAGCCACATTTTAAAGGCCGCTGCTGGCCCTGGATGAGAGAATCTGCTTTACTGTTCAATTATCTGACCAGATATGGGAGCACTCTGA
This sequence comes from Mormyrus hasselquistii, assembly GCA_026779605.1. Classification (NCBI taxonomy): domain Eukaryota; kingdom Metazoa; phylum Chordata; class Actinopteri; order Osteoglossiformes; family Mormyridae; genus Mormyrus; species Mormyrus hasselquistii. The sequence continues at coordinate 22,309,019 of JAODKE010000020.1, read as the reverse complement.
TAATCAGAGAAATTCATTGAGCGCCGAACCTCTGACTTATCTGCAGTCTTACAATTTGATTTCATTTAAGTAAATCAAATTTTAAACCAAATTTATTTAAACCATTTTAAGGAGTGTATCTTGTGCATGAGTAATTATGTGGCCAGAAAATCTGTAAATGGATATCAGAGAAAATGCTCGAGGTCCAAGGCCGGTTGGCCGTTCATCTGGCTCCTCCGGACACCTGCCAGCACCCTTATGTCATGTGGCAGAGGAGCCTTACCGAGCCTGGCAGATGGCTGGCAGATGACTGGCAGATGGCTGGCAGATGACTGGTGAAAAGGGCATGACCATAAAGCCAAGAAACGTGCTTTTGGAGTTTTTCTTTCTGTTCAAGTTAATGCAAAAACCGGCTGTAATGTGCTCTTGGTTCTGCAAACAGGTGTGTGTTCTGTAGGCATTGCAGCAGTCTGCCTTGCTGTAGGCTGCATGCATAATAAACAACAACAGCAGCAGTCTGCCTTGCTCTAGGCTGCATGCATAATAAACAGCATATGAGTCTTTAAGCTGTTCATCTGATCTTGAGGGGTAATGAATGACAGGCCTGATTTTCAAGTAATTTCTAGGTTTGACTGAAGTGCTCTTTCTCCGCTCGCTGAGTTTTTTTTTGTAAGCTTCTCTCTCCATTTTCTTTCTCCTGCTGCCACGTCTTCCTTTAGAATTTTGGCTCTGGAGAAACTAGGAGCAGTCTTCAACCAGGTGGCCTTCCCCTTGCAGTACACGCCACGTAAATTTGTGATCCATCCCGAGACGAACAACCTCGTCTTGATCGAGACGGACCACAATGCCTACACAGAGGCCACCAAGGCACAGCGCAAGCAGCAGATGGCGGAGGTGACTGTTAACTTTCACGTGTAGGCTTGCAAAGATGTGGAAAATTCCAGAAACTTTCCATTCGGTGGGAAGTTTAGGTAGTGAATTTTGGAAACATTCCAAGTTAGAAACCTGCCATGGAATTTTATGGGTATATATGGGAATTTAACAGGAAAATCTCCAGAAAGTTGCAACCCTATTCACAAGTACTGATGTAGTGACTGCTTTTACGGAACCTTAAAGTAGCTCATTCCAAATATATGCCGCTGATATCCATAGTGACCAAACCTCCTCAGTCTCTCCCAGCTATGTTGTAGTCTCGTGTCCTTCCTTTAGAATGGCTGATGGTCTGTAAATGTGGCACAGATGTCATTCCTATATAGCAGGTGGATTTAGAAGGTAGTTCATAGAAATGTTGAAAAGAGAAACTGGTCCTAGAATAGTGTGAGCCCTACTTGCACCTTTAACAGCCGTCGGCCTGGTGCAGGTCAATTCCTTTGGCCTCTTTCCTCTTTGCGCGCCCCAGCACGTGTTTACCTCTGGTCCCCGATCTTCTGCAGCCCGGTTGCTATCTACCTCAAAGATCTGGTTCTAACAAAGGCTGGCTTTTCTTAGCTCTAATCTTAATGCATGACTTAAGCCAAACGGATCCTGCTCGCAAGCGTGTTGTGACAGGGTGCCGGAGAGGTGCACACACACACACACGTGACGTCAAAGCGCTCTGCGGCATGTTCCAAATTCCCCCCGTATGAGGCTTCCCTCCGTGTTATGGATGAGGATCTGACAACCCTGCTGCCTCTCTGCCGCCCCCTGCAGGAAATGGTGGAAGCTGCTGGGGAAGACGAGAGGGAGCTGGCCGCGGAGATGGCCGCCGCCTTCCTGAACGAGAACCTCCCGGAGGCCATCTTCGGCGCCCCCAAGGCCGGTTCGGGTCAGTGGGCCTCCCTGGTGCGGCTCGTGAACCCCATCCAGGGCAGCACGCTGGACCTGGTCCAGCTGGAGCAGAACGAAGCAGCCTTCAGGTTGGTGCAGGGGTGGGGTACCGTGACCGTGAATAAGGCCGGGGGCCTTTCTGGGGCTGCCATCATTACCCCCACTCTCTGTGTAGTGTCGCCGTGTGCCGCTTTGCCGGGGGCGGCGAAGACTGGTATGTCCTTGTGGGCGTGGCCAGGGACCTGATTCTCAATCCTCGCTCGGTGGGCGGCGGCTTCATCTACACCTATCGCCTTGTTGGGGGCGGCGACAAGCTGGAGTTCATACACAAGGTGAGCGACCAGGCTTTTCCCCGGGTTCCTGCTCAATGTAAAATCACTTTCCTTTGGCTGGTGTTTGATGTGCGATTCCACAGTAGCGACGTAGCTGGCCGACGCAGCGGTATCCATGTGACCGTCTTGTTTCAGACCCCTGTGGAGGATGTTCCCCTGGCCATCGCCCCCTTCCAGGGCCGCGTGCTGGTGGGTGTCGGTAAACTGCTGCGGATCTATGACCTCGGCAAGAAGAAGCTTCTTCGAAAGTGTGAGAATAAGGTGCGTATGTGTGTGGTGGTCAAGCCCTGGTCACGCCCCCTCTTCTGCCTTATCTCAGTCCTGCTCTAGACCCCTCTGTGCCTTATGGTCCAACCATCCCCCTGCTCTATCCTGTAGACAATGGCCTGAAATGCTCATCGTGGCACTTAAATATACCTGACAGGGTGGTGTCTGCATGACTTTGCCAAATATTAGTGTGAAACGATTCTTGTGTCCAGGCAGAAACATTTGAGCTGCTACCAGCCCCCCCCCCCCGGCCTTTTTTAGGTCTGTAGTCATGCTGAATCGCAGAGTACAAAGTGTTTCAAAAAAAAAGATGATTTTTCTGAATGGCTTGCCAAACAGTTCCGCAGCCTTGAATCAATCACTTTTTCCATCTTTGTGCTCGGATCTGAGCCCGGCTGCCTATTTTGTGTCTAGCACGTCCCCAACCTGGTGACAGGGATCCACACCATCGGCCAGCGGGTCATCATCTCGGACATTCAGGAGAGCCTGTTCTGGGTGCGCTACCGGCGTAACGAGAACCAGCTCATCATCTTCGCGGACGACACCCACCCGCGCTGGGTCACCACGGCCTGCCTGCTGGACTACGACACGATGGCGTGTGCCGACAAGTTTGGCAACATCAGTATCGTACGTGCCCCTCCCTCCCCCCCCACACACACACTTACATCCAACCTTCCAAACTGGGCCAGAAGAAGCAAGAAGCACTAGACATTTACTTATTAGCAAACACTTTTGTCCATTGCAACGTGCAAGTGAAGCAAATGGCACATTGCAAACATACATGCAGTCAGGGAATCTGTCAGGTGTAACTGCAGCTACTCCCAGCTTCCAGTGATCTCCCAGGTACAAGTATAAGCAGGATTGGAGCAGGAGCGAGTAACTAAAATGACCATTTAGAGGACCAGAAGTGAGAGACGAAAAACAATCAGGCTGATGGAGGATAGACAAAAGGGGGCTTATCAAATAGAATGTGTCTGCAATGCGGCGAGTTAAATCGGGCCTCTTGTCTGCACGTGCAGATTCTCGGCAGCGCATGAAGGGTTCCAATCTGAATGGTGCCCCCCCTCACTCTGCCGCCAGGTTCGACTGCCCCCCAACACCAGTGATGACGTGGATGAGGACCCTACCGGGAACAAGGCCCTTTGGGATCGAGGTCTGCTGAACGGGGCTTCCCAGAAAGTAAGGCGGTGTGCCAGGCGGTCTGCGCGATATGTCCGGGGCCGTGCCAGCACACGCTGGCGGCTGATCCCAGGCCCGTGGCGGGCACCTCGCTCTTTCCCCATGCTTCATCGCAGTGGGTGTGCCGGGGCAGACCTAAAATCAGCCACCATCACTCTGGAGTTTCCCTGTTTTCTCATTATTAATTGTCTGTAAGTGCTCAAGGTCACGGGTTCAAATCCCACGGTCGGCCCTGGGCCCTTGTGAGTAAATGTGGGCGTGTGCGGCCTCTTCCGTGTCCCCCTGAACGCTGTCCCTCCTCCCACCTTCCAGGCAGAGGTCATAGTAAACTACCACATCGGGGAGACTGTCCTCTCTCTGCAGAAGACCACGCTGATCCCCGGGGGCTCGGAGTCGCTGGTCTACACCACTCTGTCTGGGGGCATCGGCATCCTGGTGCCCTTCACCTCCCACGAGGTACGGAGTCTGCCTGGGGACTTTCGGGGCTGTGTGCCTTGCTGGAAATCATGCGGCCAGCTCAGTGGGTGGGCCCGTCGATTTTTAGAGGTGCTTCCTTTTGGGAAGTCTTTACATTTACATATTAGCGTATTTCTTTTTAAGGCCAGAATCATTCAACTTTATTATCGCTGTGCAAGGTACAAGACCTCGGACAACGAACTGCGGTTCGCCGTCTAGTCTGCCCAGAATGTCCCCCGGGATCAAAGTTAATCTTAATGTAATGCTTAAGATTAAAAGTACAGAATAGTGCAAAAGTGCTAGAAACAGCTGTGCGATATATGCATGTGATAAATTGAAAAACAGACATCTATACCATGGTATACATGGTGTGGTATAAGTAATAAAAAGCATCTGACTGCAGTAGGGAAGAATTGGTCTGTTTGTGTATGAGTATGATATGCAGTGAAAATGCCTGCTCTCCGTAACCTGCACACCCCCGCCTCCCCCCCAGGACCACGACTTCTTCCAGCACCTGGAGATGCACATGCGATCCGAGTTCCCCCCACTCTGCGGACGTGACCACCTCAGCTTCCGCTCTTACTACTTCCCTGTCAAGGTGGTCTGGGGGGGGGGTGTTCCCAGAGTGTGGTCCTCCCCTGTCTCCAGTTGCTCTGTTTTTTGGGGTGCACTGCCATTAAATTTTCATGTAACACTGTTCTCAACTGGTAGGTGGTCAGGGCATTTTCAGTGGGTCCTGGGGTGTGTGTGGCTACCACCCTCCGCCCCCCACCATCAGCAAAACCACTTTTAAGAGCTACTTTAAGAACAGTCCAAGTATACTGAGGATGTTGATGTTTTCTAGCTTGTTGCGCCTTTTTGGCCCTTTTGGGGTGGGGGGAGAGGGAGATTTCCTGTCCCACCAGCAGCACTCTGACCCTCCGCCTGTCTCCACAGAATGTCATCGACGGCGACCTTTGCGAGCAGTTCAACTCCATGGACCCCCACAAGCAGAAGAGCGTGTCAGAGGAGCTGGATCGCACACCCCCAGAGGTCTCCAAGAAGCTGGAAGACATCCGCACCCGATACGCATTTTAGGCCGACTGACGGAAGTTGGGGAGGGAGCATTCGCACATGGATACCTGCAGACTCTGGTTTAAAAGTGATGAATCGTGGCTTTATTCTGCCCTCTAATGCAGTCCCTCCATTGCATATTTACTTTTCATTTGGATACTGGGTGATTCCTGGCAGCCAATCAATGGGCTTCTTACAAAGATGTAGCCAAATGGCCCAGAGCCCTCTGTGAAGACCTTTTCTGTAGCTTGTTGTTGTTCTCCGTCAAGCGGGGCAATGAAGCTCCGTCGCCGATTTATCCTGTCACACAATACGTCTATCAGATCCCAGCACCAAATCTGACATCTTGGGGATTAGAGTGATGCAGGCTGTCAGCTGAACTCTTAAGTACAAATTCTAGACTCAATTTATTTGCTGGTTAAAAGGTGGTAGTGTAGTGGTTATTCACCCCTCCCTTCTCAGATGATGATTGCCGTTTCTTCCTGAAGAATTTTAAGCCATTGGAAGTAAACTCTGTAAGTGGGTTGTGTAAGGACTGTTGTAAATAAACTTTTTTTTTTAAGAAAGAAAAACTAATAAAGCTCTTCATTTCATTTTTAATCTTGCTGGAAAAACACCATCTGATAGGGTCTTAAGCAAGACAAGACCATGCTTGTCAGTACAAGAAACTGACAACAATGTAGTTTTTCTTAGTTTTTTTAGTTCATTTTCCAAAAAAAGCCGGCCATGCTTTGACCCGAAAGTTTTTCCAAATGTTTTTTGTATTAATCATCAGTTGAAGCGTCTTCTGTGATGAATTTCTTGATTCCTGTATTAAAATGTGTGGTCTTTGTGCAGTTCAGTCACATATCTTGCAGAAGCACTTGAACATGCAGCAGAAATTGCCCAGACCCTGACACATTGTCCTGTATTATTAAATGGCTGAATTATACATGTGAGGCTATAACAAATTTTAATGTGATTTTGTTGTGCATTTGTTTTTCTGGTTGTCTGGTCTCCACAGTGTCCCATATGATAGATACTTTATTGTCCCCGTGGGGTAATTGTCTTTACACCTCCCTCATCTTGCTGTTTTTTGTAGAGTAAGTTGTCTGCAATGGGCAGTCACCCGTAGCGGCACTGAGGGAGGGGGGGGGGGGGGGTGGTTAAGGGCTGATTACGGGCACTCATGCTTAGCCCATTGAGCCACACATTGCCCGTTATGTCTGTAAGTCTTGGCTCCCTCCTGGTTATCTGTCATTTGTTTATCATACTTGCAGCCAGTGTATTGCTGACTGGGCTAGGATGCTGTCCCTGTGATTGAAAGATTGCTGGCCCAAATAACCATGATGGGTTGAGTGACGTCACTGTTGTAGGGCCCCTAACCCCCAATTGTTAAAGGAGGTGGCTGACCCTGCTTTTCAGAAAAAGTGTTTATGGCTTTGCGTCACATTTGAAACATTTTTTCGCAGCCAGAAATTTGTAACAAGGCGGTAGGTTTTAATATTGTATGTTGCGTCTCTGTAACCATTAGCTGCGGTTTGTTTACTTTCTTTGCCCTTTCAGAACGAGGTTGCATATTTGTTTCGAATATTGTGATTCGGTTGCACTTGTTCAACCGGCCTCGCCCTATTACCTCCCCCTACTTCATATGTGGTAAAATAACACGTGTCAAGACAGGCTTTCAGAATAGTCTCAAATGTAAAAATACCCTTCATCATTTAAATCTCAAGAATTGGTTAACCATGAGTTAATATTAAGTAGTGCTCTCGAAAGTGAAACTAGAATACACCCTCTGGTTTTTCATGCGTTATTCACGCTTTTGCTGCATCGGAGAAAGCAGAAGGACAACTAATTGCAATTTGAGGTGGGTTTTCTCCTTCTTAATTCCATATTTTCCGCCGATTTTCAATGAGAATGGGAGTTAACCACGGACAAGTTGATTAAGTTGCGTCTTGGAGAACATTTGAACCATGCGACACGCAGATAATTCCAGGGAGATTGTCTTCGCAGATGCAATCATAACCCGGCCCATGTAATAAGATTTTTTGATCGGTGGTTCCGATGGCGTTTCATGGATAACCAAGAGGTGCCGAACTGAAAGGTGGATTGTGCTTGTTCATTCTTCTGTTTATGGTTAAAGTTTGTCCATTCAGCACAAAATTCATTCACGCCAATATACTGCAAAACTTCATGCACATGATTCAGATCGATTGAGTCTTTGGGTAATTAAACCTTTAATGTAATAGGCGCACACGGTTTTACAAATGAAGTTTTACACGCAGGTATTGCAACATGTATTGCTTTTTTTCTCCATTAATTGCTTTTTATTTGTGTTTCTAGAGGGTTTAGCGGTTGCCTCACACCTTTGGGATCTGGGTTCAGATCTTTGTGTGGAGTTTGCATGTTCCCTGCTTCTCGCCATTTGGGGTTTCCTCCATACACTCCAGCTTACCCCCACACTCTAAGAATAGAATGCTAAGCAGAATCGGAGTTGCCCAATATTTGTCTGTATGCTGCAATGAGTTGGTACCCCATACTGGGTTATTCCTTGCCTGTAACTTCTCGGATAGGCTCTGTGACCCTGCAGTGTAGAGAATGGATGGATGTTTCTTTTCTAGCTTTTTAAGGCGTTAGTCTAATTGGCTATATCAATTGAATTTTTTTTTAACAGCCTGAAAATGATACAAAATAGTCTTTCTATAAAGCGGATTGATTTGACTGCTTATGAAACAATCATTTCTCCTAACCCCAAGAACCTTATGTTTATTTTGAATTACTTTTAAATAAAGAGTTTAAATTTCAGATAAAGCATAAGCTTCATCCATAGTTTCATACTGGCTTATCAGTCAAATTCAGATGTTTCCCATACTTTTTGTTTTTATATACATTTATTTTCATTTCATTGTCTATTTGAGTTGTCTGATTATGAATTATAATGCCTTCATTATACCTGTATGTGTCTTTGTCACGGTCCCTCAATCTTCCCAAATTCATTGAGGTCAAACCCAGCCCTATTCTCATGTTTGTCATTGACACAAGTCCAGACAAGACTGAGAGAAACAAGAAAATTTTGGATCAACATTATTCCGGCAGAATTTGTTTTTTCCTTCAAACTGTGAGAAGAGGAAGGCCTTATTGTTTCCAGAGGGTTGATGTTCATTGTTTGTCTGACATATTTGTTTCATTGGGGCATTAGCATACATATAAAAGCCATGCCTTCAAAGTAAATGTAAATGTGGCAGGTTTTAATCAAAAACTTATTTATAAAGGTTTCATTAGGCAGTTGTGATGAGTTGTTACCATATTGGTCAGATGTCTGGTCAAAAAAAGGATATTGCAAAAAGATTTCATTGAAACAAAACAAACAAACAAAGAAAAACAGACTTTAATGTAAACAACACCTACATCAGAGGTAGCTCATCCTGGACCAGAGGAGTAAAAATAGTGGTGTTTGCTTTACCTCATTCATTGATTGGTTTAAGTAATTATGTATATAATCATTCATATCTAATATTGCATCCTATGTGTATCTAATTATTTACAATTGAGTTTATTATGTTTCAGCCAGAGGGAGCAAAAAAGACCTGGAATTTAAGTTGTGCTCTGGGTGTGGATTTTCTGCTGCAGGCACGGCTTCCCTGACAGTATGACCCATCCATCTTGGACTCTGGGAATTTTCTTTGGTAAGGGACAATCTGGATTCTGGATTGGGGGGGGTGGGGGGAGGGAGTCTGTAAAATCCTCAAAGATGTGGGGTGAAGGAAGTGTCTTTTCTGTGAGTGTGTGACAGAGAGAAAAAAACTGTACTGTGTTTGTCAAGCAAGACTAAATTTTAAGAACAAATTATTTACATATCTACAGTATTTTGAGGACTGATTCTGTTCTGTGGGTCATATCTTTGGAGCTTCAATGCATGATGATGATTTCACTAAAAGATTATATTTTGTATGAGCTGTTCCAACAACAATAGGACAATTATTTTGGTAAAAGATGACAGGGTACACTGCTTATTTAGGATGGGGATTGATTTAATCATTTGTGTACGTTACCAAAGGTTCCTGGTAGTGTGTGTAATTTCTCAAGTACAAATGGTTTGACTACCAAATCCAGAGTACAGTAGGGCCATGGGTTATTTTGGCAGATAAGTAAAAGTATAAAATGAAATAATGTAATGTTATATTTTGTTTAGTTACAGTCTACTTGGAAAATTTCTAAATAAAAAACAAAAACAAAATATAATTATTTGTGCAGAGCATTTATCACAGATGCGATTGAAAGTATTTTATGGAGATCAAATAATACAGGATAACATTAAAATAACCCAGAAGATTTCCCCCTTGGTTATGGGGATCAAACCAGGAACTTTCACAGTCTAAGGCAACAGCATAAACCACGATACCACTGTACTAGGCAATTCTAACATTTACATAACTTACACATTTAGTATGTCTGCAGTTCATTGCTCAGTCACTTCCCTGGCTTTATGTATACCCATAGTATTGCCTTTTTTAGCCATTACATCTTTGTATTTTTCATGCAGTTCCATCAGCGAGCGTTTGTTCTGAGGCGGAAAAAAAAAACAGTTCTCGTTTTATACACTTTCCGACTCGTTGATCTATCGTTCATCCATTCATCTGGGCTTCTTAAATATCTCAGGCATGCGCACCAAGTGATGCTACACAAGTCTGTCTTGTATAAGCCTTGTTCAGATAAAGCTGAATTGCGTTAGTGGAAAGACATGAGGATAAGTTTAGAGATCGCTCTAGTTTGAGTCAGACAAGTGAAAGTAAGGCAACCCTCTCATGTGTGTGACAGCAGTAACTTGCTGCACATGATGAGGGTGAAACCTCTGGATATTTGACTTCCAGTCTAAATATTTTTCTTGTGGTGTGCTATGGTTAAGCTAACACCATCCAGCAGTGTGTAATTAGTAAACACTGAGGTGCCGGAGCTCATGAAGGCCACAATAACATACACATTAATCAGTCTTTAACAACAATAATGTGCTGTTAATTACGTAACCAAGTAACAAAGGATTATTTTTTATGGACATCTTGTTCTCATTAGCATTAGCAACCACAAACGCTGCTCCTCTCCTCGCTGTCTCTGGTTGTTCTCATTAGCATTAGCATCCACAAACGCTGCTCCTCTCCTCGCTGTCTCTGGTTGTTCTCATTAGCATTAGCATTCACAAATGCTGCTCCTCTCTTCACTCTCTGGTTGTTCACATTAGCATCAACATCCAAAAACGCCGCTTCTTTCCTCGCTGTTTCAGCTTGTTCTTCCATCAGGTTTTCTGGCTCATTTATGCCTATGACTTTCTTCTCCTATTTTGCTGTAACAATGACTTAAGGTGTGACCTCATCTGTTTTAGTGGCCAAAAACTGGATGTTGTTGTGTGTGGGGTGTGGTTTTTCCATTTCAAATTAAAAGTCAGATAAGAAAACATACTAATTTAAGCTGATGTACGTCAAAACTATTTTATAAATATACTTTTTTTTTTTTACTTTAGTTAAATTTGCATTTATCTCAATGTTTAAGTCAAATTAACTAAGCGCACACAGCTCCAGAAAGCTCTAGCATAAATTAAACACCGGCATTGGATGTTTGACTTTTGTAGTCTTTCCTTATATCCTGTTTGAATTTAAGTGCTGAAGGCAGATAATGTGATCTTTTCTAGAAGCCATGTACATTTGGGGATTTGCCTGTCATATAGATATTCTCATATTAAAAAATGTGTCATCTAAAAGTATGTGTCATCTAAGCCAGTCATCTTTGATTAGTGATATGACAGATTGGAGCAGGGTGGGGGGTGTGTGACTTTAGTGACTAGTCTCTATCTTCTGCACAGTTTATGCAGCGACTGTGCATGTCCAAATCCATTCACCTCCGGATCCCCCCTGTGGAAGTGGGAACCTCTGTAAAGCTCTGTGCACCCTGAGAAATTACCTCAATTTCACCAATCGGAGGACATTCATGGTGAGTCAGAAGAGGCCACTGACACGAGGGGACACGTATTGCGGGGTATTCTGTTTTGTGTGTGTGTGTGTGTGTGTGTGTGTGTGAGTGAGAGAGAGAGAGAGAGAATTAGAGGAGGGGTAGAAGGAAAGCAGAGTGCAGGGAGGGACAGATATCCACAGGCTCACCAGAAGGACCTTGTGACCTCTCTCAAACAGAGCTACAATTTCCCGATTAACTACACCATCAGAGTGCATTATGAAGAAGTCCTCCGATTTCACAACATCAGCCAGCTGGTGAGTCTCTGCTCCCCCGTCACATCTCACACCTACTTGGGCCACAATATCCTTCATTTAGCAGTAGCTCAGCATAGACTTTAATCAAGTGCATCACTCATAATCTTAGCCATTTATAAGGTTATAAGTTATAAGAGATATCCTGTACATGTTTTGAAATATATTATTTAGTGATGTCTTTCACATTAAGTAGATGCATTATCAGCGATAGGCTTCTTTCAGACAGCAGGTATTTTTATATGCACAGTATATGTACATAACAAATCCACCTACCACCCACCCCCCTCTTGCAGAGGTCCAGTGTACCTGACCTACTAGAAGAGAACCTCCAAGAGCTTTGGCTTGAAGTATATTTAGAGGTTCTAAAGAAGGTTCTGAAGGTGCTGCCACAGAAACACCCATCATACAAGTATACCTTTGATCTGGAGCAGCTGTTCCGGAATGTGCAGCAAGTCGGCAGCTTTCAGGTGGTGGAACCTTCTTTTTCGTATGAGGTGATCTTTCACCCTCAAACCCTCATGCTCATCTGTCCTCCTTCCAAATCATGTCCTTTAATTCTCAGTGAAAAGGAGCCTTCCATGTTTTTTTTTTTTTTTTTTTTTAAATCACTTCAAATTTCATACACTCCATACACTGTGTGAACACGTGTGTTTATCTGTGTACATTCTTGAACCGACAGAGGGAACGCCCAGACCAAATACAGGAGATCTTGGACAATATGAAGGACCCTAACACCAAAATGTGGAAGTCAGTGAAGCCAAAGGCCCTAATGGATAACTGCTATCGTACCATGCACTGCCTCTTCCCACACTGCTTTCCAACTGAAAACAAGCAGGCAGACTGTAAGAATCCCATCTATTATCTGGTCACTCACTCCCCCATCTGTTTCCTGGTTACTCTCACTCAGTGTGCTCTCTAAACCACCATCTGTTTCCTGGTTACTCTCGCTCAGTGTGCTCCCTAAACCCCCCATCTGTTTCCTGGTTACTCTCACTCAGTGTGCTCCCTAAACCCCCCATCTGTTTCCTGGTTACTCTCACTCAGTGTGCTCCCTAAACCCCCCATCTGTTTCCTGGTTACTCTCACTCAGTGTGCTCCCTAAACCCCCCATCTGTT
>JAODKE010000020.1:22266329-22296495 GCA_026779605.1 Mormyrus hasselquistii | reverse complement strand
TGGTTACTCTCGCTCAGTGTGCTCCCTAAACCCCCCATCTGTTTCCTGGTTACTCTCACTCAGTGTGCTCCCTAACCCCCCATCTGTTTCCTGGTTACTCTCGCTCATTGTGCTTCCTAAACCCCCATCTGTTTCCTGGTTACTCTCATTCACTATTCTCCCCACAGTCTCTTCCTCATTCAGTAATTTCACCTGCACATTCTCTTTGCCACCTTCTGTTTCACCCTGGTTCTTCTCTCTCAAAATTAATTCAATTGTAAATTATCTTTCACACTGCTTTTTCAAGGTAGTAAACGTAAATATTTAACATTAAAAATTAAAACTGATCCTTTCCCAGAAAACATCTAAGCTCAGTTTACTAAAGTCTGATGGCACCGTTTAAGTAGCTGGAGGTGTTTGATTTAACAGAACTAGTCATTGCATAAAAACACAACAAAACCGGTTTGCAACAGGTGCTCCCACTTTGTTAGGCGTGTCGGTGTGGCGACGATTCAGTGTTACTCCTGTTACCCATGGTTTTCTGAATACTTAAAATGATGAGCTTCATGCTCCTCAGACAGCCCCTGCTGGTCTAAGAATGAAATAACATTTATTGTATCATTTGGGCCCATTTTTATTTTTAAACTATAAGCCATTATAACAAGAATCAAAGACATTAAATAAATTCAAAATGAAGAGAGAATTGTCCTGCTCTAATCGTCCACTCATTCCGTATGCCACACCCCCTTATCTACCTCGTGTGGAATCCTTGTGTTTACCAGCTGTTTGTTGTTGCTGTCATTAGTTCTATGTATTTAAGTCCCCGTTAACGTATGCTTCCCCAGTCCGGTCATCGTGTTGTCATTCTGAGTTCGTCGCCTGTTCCTTGTCGCTACCGATTGATTAAACCCCGTGTCCTCCAATTCCTCTGCTTCCGTTCCGTGCCCCGCTTACAGCGTGACAACAATGATATCAATTCCTGCGCGTTGTCAGAGAATGTCTTGCCGTTGATCATTGCTGAGAATAATGTGTTTCCAAGTATTTTTAAATAAATCATTTTAGCTTACTGCATCAAATAAAATAGTAGTACTTTATTGATCCGTAAGGAAATCACAAAATAACAGCACACACAAAAGTAACTTCAAACTGTACACGTACAATAGAAAATACTATACAAAAATACAATACTGAAGTACAATGTGCATTGTGCAAAATATATTTAATAATTAAATTTTTAACATAAGTTAAAAAAAATTAAATTCCTTAAACCTTAAAATACAACTACAATCTAAAGGGCTAAATAAAGCAAGATAATTTACCATTGACATGTCTAACGTATCTCTCTAATCATTTTTAAGACTGTAGTTTTCAGTACTGGAAGATGAGCAGCAAGCGCCCGAAAAACCTAGAAGGAAGCACATCTGCAGTTATGGAAAATGACACACAGCCGACCCCTACCCGCCGTGGGAGAAAGTAACGCAGGCGGAGCGTGTATGTATGTGCATCTGAGAGGATTCTGTTGTACCGTTCCCCTGCCATGCGACTTACAGCGCCCGAAGAGAGAAAGCAGAAGGCAGCCTCGGAGCACCCGCTCATTGTATATATGAAATCGGTGCTGGCGATTTTTTCCGAAAGCTGTTTCTAACGCCCAAGCTAAAGGTCCTCTGTCTACGCAGCATTATGCAGTAACCTAAAGCTGAATGTCTAAGATGCCGAAAGAGAGGATCCATCTCAATGGTTTCGTGCAGCTAAAATTCTGTATATTGTCAATATTGCAATTTATGCATCATCAGGGTTGCCAACTCTTACACACCTGGCATGACACTCACGTTTTCAGACTCTCACGCAAGAAATCGTCAAGTCTATTTTATTCCATTGTAAACATCAAACGTGTTTTGGTACTTTGCAAACCCTACAGATTTATTTACAAGCTAATAAAACTGTTACATACATGTAAATGCATGTGCAGACTTGAGTTGAAAATCTCGAATTGAAAATCTCACGCCAGCCAGTTGACCAAATTAGTTGGCAGCCCTGCAACGTGTGCCATTCGTGTTGCAAATTTACTGAGTTTTCATATAAGATATGAATGTACACCGGTGTTGCTACATGTTAAGAAAATAATGTTTGTCGAACTTTACCCGCCAGTCTATTTTATAACCGCTTAGCCTAGTTGGTGTCGCGAGGGAGGAGGGAGTCGATCTCAGGCGGGAACACGACTGGGCTTCTTGTGTTTGTGGCCAACAGGGGGACCCCTGCAAATGCATGGTTTGAGAGGTAATAAACACCCTGGACGAGATCGGTTGTGGAAATAGTAAATTAAGCTGTGTAAGTAGGTGAACCTTTATTTATTTAGAAATGTTGCTAGTAAAACTGAAGTGTTTGACAGCGATTCTATAAAATTCTAAATGTGGTCTTCTTTCAGTCCTCTGTCTATTTCCTTTATATTCGGCGCGCCCCCCTTCTGTGTTTTCGATTCCATGACACTGTAATAACACTTCGCGGCTAATAAATTTGTCCCTGGTTGATTTCCGTAGTTTTTCTTTTGTCGTCATCGCGGGTTAGGGGCTGATCTGCGGAAGTATAAACTGCCGTTTGATTTTAACGGCACGGAGGAGAAGCGACCCTAACAATGTCCTCGAACAGCGATATCAGGATCCCCGCTCGGTTGCCATTACTCCTAACCTACGAAGGAGTGCTGCTGCCGGGCTCCACGATGCGGATCAGCGTCGACACGGCGAGAAATATGCAGCTGGTAAAAAGCAGGCTTCTGAAGGGGACGTCGCTAAAAAGCACCATTATCGGGGTTATCCCGAACACTAGGGACCCGGAGCACGATACCGAGGACCTCCCGACCCTGCATGGGTGGGTGACACTATTCTGGCAATTAGTCAACTGCACCGATAACGTTACTTTTGAGATATATAGCGTGACATTTCACTTTTTGGTGTCTTCCTGTAGAGGAAGTGTCACATTCGTATAATCATGGACTTTATTATTATTTTTTGTCATTATTTTATTTTGTGATAACCTTGTACTTAAAGTTTATCGGCAAACAAGAAATCCAGCTTGAGAGTCCACGAAGTTGCGCCTCGGTGCGCGTTTGTTGACCTGATGAAACCATGACAAAGTCCCAGACTTGTACAAATAAAAACACGTTTTATGCACAGATGAAAGAAATGTGAAGCGATCCGTGCTTTGGAGAACATTCTGGAAAAGTCGATGAATCCAGGCGGACTTTATCCCTGGCCGGTCCTGCCAAATCGCAGTTTCATAATCGTACTTCCTCTGTTTTCCTTCCATGTTGCCTTGGAATTTCTTAAGCTCTGCTTTCGTTAAATGTAGCATTCGGCAAATTCCCTGAGCAAATGAATCCCAAACCATATACTTAGAAAAATGAAGCGTAAATAAGCCGATACGCAATGGCGGGGTGGGGGTAATATTTCCAGGTGACGGAGCATGTGTTAGGATGGCTTCCTAACCCAGTCCCATGTTTCCCTTCAGCATCGGCACGGCGGGGCTGGCTGTGCAGGTGGTGGGCAGTAACTGGCCGAAGCCCCACTACACGCTGTTGATCACGGGCTTGTGTCGCTTCCGCGTCATCCAGCTGTTGCGCGAGCGGCCCTTCCCGATGGGGGAGGTCCAGCAGCTGGACAAGCTGGAGCAGTACGCCTCCTCTGACGCGGCCGACTGCCATGGGGAGCTAGGAGAGTTGTCAAAGAGGTTCTATCAAGCGGCTGTGCAGGTTTGTCTGTCTCTGGAGATGGAACCTGTCTATGTCCGTAGGTGTACCCATTGAAGGTTCTACCTTGGGCGATTGCTCTTTGGTGTCTTTCTGGCCAATGTTTCCAAAGTGCATCACATCACAAGCAGACAGCCGAGACGCATCACCATTTACACCTCTGTCTATCGTGCATATCCAAAGTGTCCAGCTTGTGTTTAGATTTCCTTGTGGCCTCGCACACAGTTATTGTGACAGTATTTTCAGGGATGCATCAGGACACATTCATGGTTACACCACAAAAGATATGTGGTCAGGGTCACCATCGGGGGGGGAGAGGGGGTAGTTAGGATGATTCCTGGGCCCCTGAATGACAGGAGAGAGACGGGGGGGACTGGACTGGGGGACCCAATATGATATGCTTTCATGGAGCCCAAAATCTCTAGCGACACCCCTTGTATGTGGACAAATGTGTACTACATACAAATGCGTACTACAATCTTTTAATCACTTTATCGTTTTATATCTCTCTTCAGTCGCTCCTGAAAAAAAACTTTAATATTTAAGTGGGCTTACGTGAAATGACAAAAATGTTTTACTTGCTTTATTGTGAGACTCAATCATACAAGAGACATTCAATCCGCACAATGTGTAGTTTAAGTGCAGTGCATTAACAGTTTAGAACTCTCTTTAGAACATTCTTTTCAGTCGTATAATGAATTCGAGCGTCCCTGCGGCGCACCCCTTCAAAGTAGCCTAATATGCGTGCATAGGAAACGTTTAAGTCATGAGAATAGTTTGTCTGACAGAAAACACCTGTGCAGCGCTCTGTGATGTCGGAATAAACACAAATCATCACAAAAGAGGAACACATTTTTATCGAGGGGATTCTTCACACCAAACGCCATGCCAAAATCCGACAGAGCGCAAATAAAAGACTTGTCTGCAGCAGACGCATGCAAGTGCACCACAGACTAATAGCTATTTCGAGTAGCCTAAACGCTGTTCTCTATGTCTCAAATTACATTTGTGGGTAGATGTGTTTTCAACTTAAACGGCGGACGTTACTCATTGTAAATGTGTTTTTTTAGACCGCATAGACCCTCTACTCTTATCAGTACTACGTACCGGCTGTAAATCTTATAACGGTACGTCGTACCGGAGCGTACCGGCTTACTTTCACCCCTGCTTATGACCAGATTGCCCCAGACACATTTTAAAGCCAAGCGTAAGCAGGGTCTCTGTATAATGGTGGTTATCAGTTGTGTGTAAACAGTGTCCCTCCTCCATCCAAGTGCTTTGCGGCCAGTAGTGTTCAAATCACTGGCATTCAAGCTTTATCTTGTCTCCATCCCCCACACACGCACTCACAGTGACCCCAAATTAACTTTAATTATGAAATAAAATTACATTTGCTTTTAATTTGTTAGCGTCGTTTAATGTGTACAGACATATAATGTGCTTACATTATTTTTTCTAAAGGTTGCAGTTTTTGGATAGGTCTGTCTCTCCCCACCCTCCAGCACACGTCTGTTTTTTATCCTAGTAATTCCTTTTCATCCCACTGGGGGGGGGGGGGGGGCATTGTTGAGATGTCACATTTATCCCCTGCATTCTCGTCCCATATCTTCCTCTTCTACTTGCGTTCCTCAGCTGGTGGGCATGCTTGATATATCCGTTCCTGTGGTTGCTAAGCTACGGCGCCTGCTGGACAGCCTTCCCAGAGAGACCTTACCTGATGTTTTGACCTCGATGATCCAGGCATCCAACAAGGAGAAGCTGGAGGTACAGCGGTGCCTGCACACAGGCGTGTTACAGGCATGTGTATTCTGTGTGTCTCACGCAACCCGTGTGACATGTGCACTCAGGTGTTGGATGCTGTCAATCTGGAAGAGCGCTTCAAGAAGACTCTGCCTCTTCTGACCCGGCAGATCGAGGGTCTCAAGCTGCTGCAGAAGACCAGGAAGCCAAGACTGGATGATGACAAGAGGGTATGACATGGTCCTCATCTGCCCTCCCGCCTCCCCCCTCAGGCTCACTGAATGCATGACTCACACTCTCACCAAATACGCTCAGAACGATTTACTGGCACTTGGAAGAGATACAAAGGCAAGAATCTGGTATCGTTAATATATCGAAACAGACCAGTGCCGAGAAACAAAAATGCACGATCACGTTACTTGTTTTTGACAGAGGTGGGAACTTCAGGTCCAGAAAGTAAAAATCCAGACCAATGTTTTTTTTACAACCAACCAGTTGAGTATAGAGAGTCACAGTTAGAGTACTCAAGTGGTTGGTTGAAACAAAACCTTGGTCTGGATTTGTACTTTTTGGACCTGAAATCTCCATCTCAGGTCTTTGTCTGCCTATTTTTACCTTCCTTTTCACTTTTGTTGCCACAACTTCCACCCTCTGCCCCTCTCTCTGCATGGCCTCCTCCACCCATTTGTTGTTGCCATAGGTGGTGCCCGTTCGAAGGGGAGGGGTCTTCCCAGGCGGACAGTTCTCCATAGAGGACGACGGGGAGGAAGAGGACAGCGATGACGTGGCCTTGCTGGAGAAGCGGGTCAGAACCGCCAGCATGCCGGAGGCAGCGCTGCGTGTCTGCCTGAAGGAGCTAAAACGGTACCATCCAGTCTGACCAGTGCTCTCCCAGCATGTTTGCCACCTTATATCAGTGCTGCTGGTTTTGCTGAGGGACGTGGCTTTCCCAGTGACCCTGCACAAGCTTCTAGAAATTCAGATTCTTGAGCACGTGACATAAATGACCAGCAGGTGACATGGTGGTTAAGGGCTTGCACTGATTTTACCTTGGGAATTTTATGTCCTAGTAGTTACAGAATGCAAAGCTAGTTTCATTATATATGTACGGTAACAATAACAATGTTCTGTTCTGCTCTATTCTGTGTGATTCTGTGCAGGTTGAAGAAGATGCCACAGTCCATGCCTGAATATGCCCTGACCCGTAATTACCTGGAGCTGATGGTGGAGCTGCCTTGGAGTAAATCAACCACAGGTGACTGACCTCCGAGTGGCTTAACAGATGACGTGCGTCATTAGCGTGGTGCATGTAGTGCGTGCCCTGCTGTCTGTATGTGTGGTAAAATGTGAGTCTGCCTCCACGCGGATTTCATCAGCCTGCTGAGAGTTTGATGACCTTTGCTGTGTAGTATGAGGAGTGGTATAATGGTTAACCATTGAATGTGTAACATGAGCTTTAACCATAGGTATAGATTTGGCAGAGGGGGGGACATGTCCCTCCCAATGTTAAGGTATGGGGGGGAACTATCCCCCTCAATTATCTCATATATAATATAATATAATATAATTCTTCATTTACAAAAACAAAGTAATGCATACGATAAATAACTCATCACATAATTTAAAGTCTTTTTTTTCTGACAGTTTTCACCTGGAGAACCCCTACCCTCCGTTAAAATGGTTTAGTCTAAACTCCTGCTCTGGGTGCATTTCCCAAGAGCATAGTTGCTAACTATGCTAGCATCTTACATAGTTTGGAAACATGCCCCCTGCTGACAGATACTCACTCACAGACTTGCGAGCAAAGCTGTAACAGAGACGCGGGTAACACAGCATGGCATTGTAAACTTAACTCAGCGAAGACTTCGTATTATAACCAACATAAACCAATTTATAACCAAATAAATTTCACATTTATGTGAACTGGTGGAATTTAATTGTCCCATCGATTAATTTTCATGAAGATTCTCAAATGATTGTGCAAACTGCAACTACCTTGGTTAGTTAACACCATAGCACAAATAGCAAAGCTGATATCACAGCAATATATAGTGTTTGTGTCAGTGACAATTCTCATCCCACTGTGTTTGCTGTTAGGGCATTAGAAGGAGTAAGAAGCTGGTCCCTCCACTCGTTCATAAAGTTAATCAGTTACCAGAAACTCTTTTTATTTCGTTGGTAAATAGCCCTGGCAGAAAGTCTCAGTTATTGCTAAGAAGAGATTCAGTAAATCTCCTAAATTTAATTCTATGGGTCTCTAGGAGAAGATCTTGTAATCGCTATTTTATGTGTGCTGTGATTATTTCCGGAAAGTCAGGATGTGTTTGTGAGAGAAGACAGGGTGCAGGAGAGTGACAGGGGCAGCATAGTGGACCCTGAGGTGAGGTCGTTTCTCCGCAGTGTAGGGTCTGACATTATAGTGGCGGAATCTTACGATTTGTGCATAATTTTAATAATTCCCGCAAATTCAGCATACATGATGTGGGACATTATCGCACTTATGCAGCCATATAGTGAAGATGAATAGCTGTAAAAAAAAGAAAAATATATTTCAGTTTATATAATTGAGCCATTATTGTCCCTGTGGGGAAATTATTTTTACGCCTCCCTCAACTTGCTCTTTTATATGTAGAGCAATCTGTCTGTGAAGGGCAGCCACCCATGGCAGCACCCAGGGAGCTGGGGGTTAAGGGTCTTGCTCAAGGACCCTTATATTGTAACTATAACAGCAATAGTGTATGAATAATAATAAAAAAATGTGTATGCAGTGTGACTACAGAATTGCCGTATATGATGGCGCATGTCTGACCCTGATATACACGTCACCCCTAATGTTAATATGAAACCTGTGTCCCTGGATGAGACTGTAAAAAAAGTACAATTGACAAGGCCTCAGTTTACAGATCCTGCGAAGTATTAATGCGCCAGCTTCAGCAGAGTCCTGTTCCATGTAAAAGTAAATGAAAGCTTCAGAGTTCCATCCGTCCGTCCATCCATCCAAAATCTCTGCTTTGCACATTGTGTGCAGTATGAAGTAGATGGAGATCTTAAGAAAATGAAAGATTATTCCGTTCATGTGTCATTAGCCCAGGATGTACCCAGTGCGCATTGCTAGCCAGATAAATTAATATACTTTCGATGAGCTCACTCTAAGGAGATCCTTTATGGTAGATATTTTGTGATAGAATCTGCTGTATTTTCACGTACCTTAGTTACTGATTCAGTACACCTTGATTCATTTGTGGTAGTGGATTCTGTATGTCCTATGGCTGTATTTCAGCTGCATCATCCATAAATGTGCTTCTGTGGATGCATAATTTACATCTTTTGTAGTGTTATTACTCTTCTAGTTTTGTTCATTTCTAGGCCTAGATTCTATATTATTTGGCCCTTCTACCACTAGAGGGAGACAATCACCATTTTTTTTTCTGAGTTTCGTTCTTGCAACGTTTTGATCTTGCTTTTAATATGGCTGTGAATGTCTATATTTGCGCATGGGGCTTTTCTTTCGACTGGCATCGGTGCATCGCTTAGAGGCAGGTCCTGTCTGTGTGTGTGCATACACGTGCTCTCTCAGCTTTATCTGACGTCTGGATCATGTGCACCCCCTGGGCGTGTGGGGGCAGCCCGCACACGTGCTCCCGGACCCTACGTGCCAAATCGCTGTTGTTGCTTTGGCCTCTATGCTGCTCTTTTGTTTTCTTGTTTTTTTTTTGTATTCGGCCTCTGGAACGATGTAAAGATGTACATCTTCAGGCAGGATCATGATGTTCTACTCCAACACGTTTGTGTGCCCCCCCTCCCCCCCCCGACTTGTTTACACGCCCTATGGCATAAAGGTAAAATAAAATGAAATTAGGGGAGTTTAGCTGCTGTTTCTACAAACCCCTGTATGCCTCCTTCCTGCCTTCTCCTGCCCCCCCTCACAGACTGCCTGGACATCCGCGCTGCACGCGCCCTGCTGGACAGCGACCACTACGCCATGGAGAAGCTGAAGAGGCGCGTGCTGGAGTACCTGGCTGTGCGCCAGCTCCGCAGCGCCCTCAAGGGGCCCATCCTGTGCTTTGTGGGGCCGCCGGGCGTTGGCAAGACCAGCGTGGGCCGCTCCATCGCCCGCACGCTAGGCAGAGAGTTCCATCGCATCGCCCTGGGAGGCGTCTGCGACCAGTCCGACATACGTGGCCACAGGTACGAACGCTGCCCACCCGTCGCCGGCGTCCCGCCCGCCGTCCTGCCTCTTGTATCTCGGGCGCTCTGGTTGAACTGGTCCCATTCTGCCTAGCTGTTATTAATGGTGCTGCACTCCTATGCCTCTGTGCTACTTTGACGGTAATAAAAGACTCCGATAGATTTGTGCTACATTCCTCACCTGTGGGAGCGGGTTAAGATGCTGGACCCATGGTCGGTAGAGTGATTTCACCATTGGCCCCCTGAGCAAGGCCCTTAATCCTCAGTTATTCCTGGGGACTGTCTAACCCTGCTTTCTCAACTGTATGTTGCTATGGATACCAGCGTCTGCTAAATAACCAACAATATAAGACAGAAGGAGGCCTGATGCTGAAAGAGTGAGGGCCAGCATGATGAGAGGCTGGGGAGCTGAAGTGTCATTGGCTGGGAAAGATGTTAGGATTCAGGGGACAGAATAAGGGGAGGGTAGCTGTTGCTCTGCCCAGTCAGATGTAAATTAAACGTCCTGCAAGGTCATGATGTTATGGCTGTAGGTGTAACCAGCAACAGAGAGCGGTCATTCTGTAGCAGCGCTCCAGTTTCAAAATGAAAGGCGATAGTCGAACGGTCCATCTCGCTGGGTCAAAAGGTGTCCCTGTAGACCAGATATACCCCAGCACCTACCACCAACCCCCACCCCCACCCTGAAAAAGCAGGCCAAGGGGGCACAGTGTGGATGGGGTCAGAGAGATGAAGGATCACACACTGACCTGAAATGTAGGTCGCAATCTGGGAGGGAAAATGAGTCATTATCAATGACCTAATAAGGAGCGTGACTCTGATTTCTGTGTCGCTACGGAGACCGTGATGGCGTGATGTGCTAGCATGCACAGGTCCCTGTAGCCTTAAGGGTGCCTGTACTCTTTGGTTACATGCACGTTCATCCTACATGGCTTTCAGGTGCTCAGAATTGCCCAGTTAAGGTTTGTTACCCCCTTGAAAGCTGTTGGAGTTTGTGTCTTTCTGAAATCGGTCGATTACCTGAAATTACTTAAGAATATGCTACATGTGGAGTCATATCTTTATACTGATCTTTATTGCTCTCTAATTATTTACTGAGAATTTATATGGAAAGTTCAGGTCCAGAAAGTACAAATCCAGACCAAGGTTTTCTTTCAACCAACCAGTTGAGTAATCAGTGACTGTGACTCTTTATACTCAACTAGTCGGTTGAAATAAAACCTTGCTCTGGACTTGTACCTTCTAGACCTGAACTTTCCACCTCTGACTGTAGTTTTTCCCCCCCTCAGTCCTGACACTACCAGGGGAAAAGCTGCATGAACTCCTCTGATTCTGCCATGTCCTCCCAACCACAGACGCACCTACGTGGGCAGCATGCCTGGCCGTATTATAAATGGGTTGAAGGCCGTGGGGGTAAATAATCCAGTGTTCCTGCTGGATGAGGTGGACAAGCTGAGCAAGAGCCTGCAGGGAGACCCAGCCGCCGCCCTGCTGGAGGTACGCTGAAAAACACCTGAGATGTCTAAGATGGAAAAAGGGGGTCTGGGGCACGTAGAATGCTGATAATGAGGCTTGAGTGATGAATAAAGAACTCTCAGCTGTGCTTGTAACTGTGTGATCAAGGGGAGGTGAGAATGCAGACCTGATTAACTAACTAGGCTATCAAAGAAGGTCAGACCGCAGGAGCGGATACTGACCTTCTAGGTTTTACGATGTAGGGCGACTGCACAGACGGGGAGATCAGGTGACGTCTTGGGTATCTGGGTTTTTGAATTGTGACAGGTCTCATGCATGTTCTATAGGTAGGCAAAACTTACCCAAATATTGTAAACTGAATAAACAAACCCAGGTTTGCATGACAGAAAAAAAATCATGTCATCTGCCCAGTGTTGGGGAGGTTTCTTACAAAAGTAATCCATTACAAACAGAGGTGTAAAATTCAGGTCCAGAAAGCACAAATCTAGACCTAGGTTTTGTTTCAACCAAACAGTTGCACATAGAGAGTCACAGTCACAGAGTACTCAGCTGATTGGTTGATACAAAACCGGACCTGAAATTTACACCCCTCTCCATAAGAGTTGCTTCTCCGACACTAGACCGTGTGGCCCACACACCTCAGCACCTCGTATCGCCTCGGCCTTGCATCCGTCTTTTTGCTATTTCCTGGAGGGGAGTCAGCTGGAGAGGGAGCCAAACATCTGGGGTGAGATGAAGGGGGCCGAGAATGCGAGGGCGTGGTCAGGTGGCCCTGTGGGTGTCGGGAGACCCGAGTGCTCATGTCTGTCTCTGCTGTAAGGAAACCTCAGCATAGTGATTTACTGGAATGATAGCCGTTGAGATGTTATCTCTCTGTACAGACAATAACACCAAGGGGCAAAAACTTGCTCACGTGGGCTTTGTACTGTATCATTGCTTAT
Source organism: Mormyrus hasselquistii (assembly GCA_026779605.1). Taxonomy (NCBI): domain Eukaryota; kingdom Metazoa; phylum Chordata; class Actinopteri; order Osteoglossiformes; family Mormyridae; genus Mormyrus; species Mormyrus hasselquistii. The sequence continues at coordinate 22,284,429 of JAODKE010000020.1, read as the reverse complement.
CTTACTAGACAGTATATACCCCCCCACCCCCACCCCGCCAAACACCAGAATCTCACGTTTCCCATAAAGCCGCAGTGAGTCACCAGAATGTACATTGCTTGCAGACGACCTCATACGGACTCGTCTTGGCGCGTGAAGGCCTTTTATCTCGCCGGCTTTGTCTTCTGAGCCGTCATCCTCTCGCCTGCTGACGTGAGCCCTGATCTGAGAGCGGAGGGGCCCCCACCTCGCTTGTGAACCTGGGCCAAATCTGATGTGGAATTTTTTTTTCCACCCAGTCTCCCTTCTTTGTTCCATTTGCCCCTGGCAGAGGGCATTAGGAAGTATAAAACGAGCTATTATGAAAATGAGTGCCGGCTAGAGTCCCATAAGATCTACGCTAAAAATAAACAATAAGGACATTCGCTCGTATGCTGAGTCACTGAGTGTTGGCTGGTGGAATATGGTGAAGATCCACGCTGTCATTCTGTGCTGATTATTCCCTGCTTCTGTTATCTTCCTGGACTGTACTGTACTTTTCCTGTTTTGGGGGGGGATTTTGAGGAAGGAAGGGACAGATGAGGGTACAGGGCGTGGGTTAGTCAGGGCTTTGTTGGGGAGGTGGGGGGGGGGAGCAGGGGAGACGGTGTTTCGGGGGATTTCGGCAGCAGTGACCAATACGGAGAAAATAAAAATGTGCACATCAGTAATGTGTGTATTGTTCATTTCTGTAGGAATAGGAAGTATGGGAGAGGGTAATTCCCATCCTAGGGCTCATTTATGGTGCTTTTCCACTGGCGTACAGGAACAATAGAGACTAGTTACAGTGCGGTTCCAGCTCACTTCGGTTTTCTACTGCAGAAAGGTTGGCTTGGTAAAGGCCTTGCCGGGTTTGGAGAGCAACAGTGATGTCAAGCTAAAGAGACTCTTACTATTCACACTGAGTATATCATGATTTACTATGTCCAGTTTTTTTTTTTTTTACTGTGCGCCGATTTCCGCCAGCACGAATAAAATGCTAACGGAATTAGCATTCGTTTGCGTAAATATGCATAACAAATCCATTCCATTCAGCTGTTCTATGCTACCTTTTTTAAAGTAGTAGGTTCTGAATTCTGGCAATGCCCATTGCGATGTGCAACACTACTGATAATGAATGACCTGAAGGTTATATATGCATTTTGTTTCAGGTGATCCATGCACAGAACACAGGTTCAGGTCTCGGCTAGCTTATCGACCAATCAAATGGTGGTGATGCAGCCAGCTTGGTTTGGTTATGCTTTCAGCATTGCTAGTAGCAGGAGCATTACAGCGCGGTTGCAGCTCGGATATGGCTTGCATACTTTGGAATGGAAAAGCGCCAGTTCCCGGTACTGGTTGGGTACGACTTGGCTGTAGTGGCAGTAGAAAAGCGCCATTTCTGTGTGTCTGTGGCGACTGAATGTGCTGTGTAACACACTTTGAATAATGAATAAGTTTTATCATTCTGGGTTAGGGTTACGGTTAGGGTTAGGGTTAAGTTTGAACTGAAAGTGGGAGGCTCTGTTTCTGGAAGTTTCTGCTTTCTTTGTTGCTCTTACTAGTAGCTTCTCTTTTAGGTTCTGTTACTGAGTCCTGATTGTTGTTGTTGTTGTTGTCATTGTTGTTGCTTCGATGTAGGTTCTAGACCCAGAGCAGAACCACAGCTTCACTGATCACTACCTTAACGTGCCCTTTGACCTCTCCCAAGTTCTCTTCATCGCCACGGCAAACACCACGGCCACCATCCCTCCTGCCCTCCTGGATAGGATGGAGGTGCTTCAGGTACCAGGTCAGGACACGCAGAGTGCTGGGCTAGTGATTAGCTCAGCTCACTTTCATGTTAATTAAGCAGCAGTTTATGTCTTCCATTTGTTTCACTTGATGTGCATGGTTTTTCCCCTAGTATTTTTTAGATCATGCATGCACACACACATTTGTGTGCATAATAAGTATAACCTATGAAGAAGGGCTCTCAACCAGCCAATAACAGTGTGAGTTGTGAACCGCTGTTTTACTATTGGGTGATTAAGAGGTCAACCCTAGAACCTGCACACACACCGGCCCTCCGTGGATCAGGTTAAAGCCAGCCCACTGTTCAGATTGAGCCTCGTCTCAACGGTGCGGGTCTGAGTTGGATCCCTCGCGGTCAGTGGCTGTAGTTCTCTGGTCCTCATGTGGCGTGTCTCTCATGCCTGCAGTCAGGCGAACGTCTGTGCAGCCTGAATGGGCGTCGTGTGTTGAACCTTTGGTGTATGTGACAGTACTGTGCTGTGTGCTGTAGGGTACACCCAAGAAGAGAAAGTGGAGATCGCTCATCGCCATCTGATCCCCCATCAGCTGGAGCAGCACGGACTCACTCCCCAGCAGGTCCAGATACCCCAGGACACCACGCTGGACATCATCAGCAGGTACGCACGCTCTGTCACACGCGAATGCACACTGACACATGCAGTGCGTTAGCATGGGTGTCGATGTTAAGCAGGTTACAATGAGGCTAATATTTAACAGGTATCATTACGTTTTAAGGAGGCAGTTTTATGTAGAAGGTATGTTTGTGTGATGATATCCTAGTGACATTTCAGGTTTTTTTTTCAGGTTTGTTGTATAACTCTTTTTGTGTTCTGTACTCTTCCAAGACGTTTTACAACAACGTTGACAAACCAGTATATACACACACCCCATCTGATCTTTATTGCTAATGATGCGTGAGGTTGATGTTTTTCTTTGGAAAGAGCTGATGTGGCAAAGCTTTGAAAGCTAAAGTTGAACAAGTTTCTTACACCTGACAGTATGATGGTTTGATTGTTTAAAAGACAGGAGTGAAAAGGATTAATAGTAGTCTTTTCTTGTAGGATGTATTTTATCTGGCAACGGTGACACAAAAACACGACTGATATTTATATTAGAAAGAAGCTGGAAGAGTCGGAGCTGTAGACTAGATGATGAATTACAGGGAATGAGGGCGGGTTGACGGGGGCGAAAGAGGGCGGGTTGACGGGGGCAAGGGACCTTGCTAAGAGGTATCCCTGTGGAGTCTTGGTTATAAGGAGACGTACTTATTCAGCATTATAGCTACCAGCATGCGATGTCAAAAACTCCTGGCAAGCCGCCTGTCCTCTTGTCCCGGCAGATACACACGGGAGGCAGGTGTGCGCTCTCTGGAGAGGAAGTATGGGGCCATCTGCCGGGCAGTGGCTGTGAAGGTGGCTGAGGGCCACAAGGCGGCCAAGCCAGGAGTGTCCACCAAGGGCGAGCAGAGCACCGGCGCCGAGGCTCAAGGTGTGTGTGTGTGTGTGTGTGTGTGTGTGTGTGTGCGCCTCTCGCTGAGGAGTGCTCTTCTTGGGGTGGCGTTTGGGGATCGTGCACATTTCGGGGGATGTTCACCCCTCTGCAGGCAGATGGCAGCTGCACCATTCCCGGTCTAAAGTGGTGGGTGCAAGGGGGCTGGGGGCCAGTGATCATGGATGGTATACATGGGGCAGGCAGCCAGACAGCCTTGTGAGCACATGCCGGCCTCCCAGGCCAGCTGCTCCAGCAATGCGGCCTGTGTAACAGGAGGAGCTGCCTTCAAGCTGGCAGCTGGGCTGGGTGGGGGGGTGGTGGTGGTTTGTTTATGATGGCGGTGTAGCAGTATCCTGGAAGCCGTGGCAAAGTAAGGCCATATGGAACCCCCTCCCCGCTCTCCTGTGTGCAGGGAAGAATGGGGCTGGGGCTTAACCCTTTCCCTTGTCTTTGTGTTGTCCTGGCTCCGTTGCCAGGTAACGGTGACATTATTGCCTCACATTATAATGTGTGAGTCTCTCTGCTGCCAGGAGGTGGGCCTCAAGACCGGCGACAGCTGTTAAATGACAGTCCTGGGGGTGCGTCTCTCTTACTCCTCGCTGTTTTGGGGGTGGGTGGACAGGAAGCGGGGTCTTGGCAGGGACTGATTTGTGGAACTGCGGTTCATAAGAACCTCAACCATTTCAGGAAAACCGCCCTCTTCCTGTTCAGCATTCTTCAAGGTCTTGGGAAAATGTGTAGCGGGTCTGTTTGCTGAAGGATGAAACTAATTGTATTAATTTACTTAATTATCTATCTCCATAGCTTGGTTCTCTGCATATTTCCCTCACATTCTTTCCTGTCTGGTCCTCCCACCCCCGTTCTTCGTCCATGTTGTCGCTGTGTAGTGAATGCACTGGGGGAGGCAATAAACCTACGAGTGTCTCTCATCAGCGTCGGCTGACCTCCCTGACGTCTGTGCCCGTCCCTCAGTCCCAGATCACGAGAAGAAGAGCGGAGCACTGGGGGATCTGACCCTGCCCCCCGAGATGCCCATTGTGATCGACCGCCAGGCTCTGAAGGACATCCTGGGACCTCCAGTCTTCGAAATGGAGGTGAGATATGAGTGGTATACAGAAAGGTCAATGTTCATGGATCAAGTCTGTGCTCACAGCGAAGAGTTTACTTCCATCCCTATTTCTCATGCATAGGGGGAATTGAAGTCCCCTGATCCTATAATTCCACCCTTTTTTCTCTCCATTAGAGCTCACTGCTCAGGGTCACCCAAACCCTGCTAGACTTTTTGTAGCTTAGGTCCTCACCCAGCTAGGTTCTCCACGTTCTGCTGGTTGAAGCGTCTGGTTCATGGGACTTTCTGCTCTCTTTCTCTCCCAGTCGCTCATTCACATTATCATCCATTATTAGCATAACAGGATTAGCTGAGCTACAATGGAGCTTACAGGCACAGATCGCCATGTGCGCTGAGTACTTCCCTGAACATTCCTTTCACTGCTCGTGGTGTCGCACCGCAGCCTTTGCTGTGGGTGGGGGGTGTGCATTGGGGCTCCAGGAAAGGGCTACACTCACAGCAGGGGCTGGAATGTGTTTTGGCCGAGTTCTGTGGACTTCCTTTTCCCTTAGCGCTGTGGTCTGTTCTTAACCTCTTCGGCGCTACTGGTGGTCCTCACTATGTGCTTCTCTTCCTAAACAAGCCCCTTCTCTCTGGCGTCAGGTGTCCGAACGTCTGACGCTCCCTGGGGTGGCCATCGGACTGGCCTGGACGCCCCTGGGCGGGGAGATAATGTTTGTGGAGGCCAGCCGCATGGAGGGGGATGGCCAGCTCACACTCACAGGCCAGCTGGGCGATGTCATGAAGGAGTCTGCCCACCTGGCCATCAGCTGGCTGAGGAGCAATGCCAAGACCTACCAACTGACCAACAGTTAGTGGAAACCTGTGTATTCAGAAACCATTAGTTTCAATCTGGTTTACATTACTGCAGACCATAATAAATGCCTGTAAATATAAATACCATTTTAACAGTACTTACATTAGAACAATCCTTTTTGTTGTAGTTATACGACACAAGCTTGTTTTGCTTGCTGATATAGAGGGATTTCATGGTGATTCTTCATATTTATAATACTGGCAATTTGTCTTATAGTGGCAGGGGGGGCTGACCCCCTGGAGGGAACAGATGTCCACTTGCACTTCCCGGCTGGTGCCGTCACCAAGGACGGCCCGTCAGCTGGGGTCACCATTGTGACGTGTCTGGCTTCACTGTTCAGCGGACGACTGGTGCGCTCCGACGTGGCCATGACGGGGGAGATCACGCTGAGGGGTCTCGTGCTTCCGGTGAGAGGGCGACGCGGGGGCACCCAGCCCCGTGCTGCCTTGCAGAGAAATGAGCACATTAACCACCGATCTGACTGTGTTTCCTGCCCTAGGTGGGTGGGATCAAGGACAAGGTGTTGGCGGCGCACAGGGCGGGCATAAGCCGCATCATCCTGCCGAAGCGGAACGAGAAAGACCTGGAGGAGATCCCAGCTCACGTGCGCACCCACCTGGAGTTCGTGGCAGCCAGTACACTGGATGAGGTTCTCAATGCTGCCTTCGACGGAGGCTTCTGCGGGACCCAAACATCTCATGTACCACCAGCCCTTGTTAGCAAACTTTGAGGGCTCTGCTGAAATGTAGAGCCCCTTGCTATGTGCAGCCCTGTGTCTGTACCTTGGGAGCAGTGTAACTTTAAGCCACAACAGCCCAGGATTTTGAAGGAACCAGGGTAAGTCATGGCATCAAACTGAGTTTTTCTATGAAGTTTATCTGTCAGCTATAAATTGAAGTATTTGAGATGGAGGCAAATTGCTAAAGATGTAGGTTCAAACCTAATAGTTTGCTGGTCTCTCTGTGAATGAAACACACAAGCACGGTGTCTCCATCTCAGAATGACAGACGTCTAACGTCTACCACTTGGACAGACGCCTGCTTGCTTGATGTAAAGGTTGTGTGATTCTGGCTGCTGGGTTTTACTCATGATTCAGGGACATGGGTTCTCTCAGCCTTGGTGTACAGCTCAGTATGTGGTTGAGTTCTGTTCCTGTCCTTAAGCTGACAAAATCTAACAATTGCTTTTCAATTTCACTTTCCTCCTGGAAAAAGGAGAAAATAAGCTTTCATAGAAGGTGTTTTAGTTTAGCTGAGGAAATTCAAATTCCTAAATGCTAGATTTTCCATGGCTGTGACCTTAATTAATGAGGCAGTAGCAGCCCGCGTATTGCTGACCAACAGGACAACAATTTCCCCCGGCACGCCGATGTTGTTCACACTAATGTTCGCAACTAATAAATTGACATGACTAGTCTGTTTCGCATTTATGATTTATTTATCCAAAAGGACTTGTGGCCTTGGTAATGCTAGACAACATGCAGTGTAATATGCATGCAAAAATATGCCGTGACAACCATGTGAATCACCTTCGTAAAAATGACAACTGCTGAAAACACTAAACTGTACAAGGATGGTCATGTTTCACGTAAACACCGAGTCGTCACCTGGCCGATCATGAATATTTTCCAACTGCTTTTTCTGGTCTGGATAACCTGGAGCTTTTCCCAGGCAGCACAGGGCACAAACGCACACAATCATACCCTAGGGGCAATTACTAGATACCAGTTAGTTAAACCTCTTTGGACTGCCCTTCTAAACTGATATGTCTGCTATGGGGAGAGCATGCCAATCCCACACACACGGGGTAGAGGCAGGATTTCCTTGACATGAGAGCTTGTTGAGTAGAGGAGGCTTTACCTGACTGATGGACAGCCGTTAAGGTTACAGGTATTATGGACTGATTCCAAAAGCCTGCTCTCCATGGATCAGGTTTGCCACCCATGCTCTACCGCGGTGGTAACGTGGTGTAGGTACTTCGTCGTTCAAACTACTGGGGTAGGGCTAATAAGTCAAACTTTCTGACTCAGCCACAAGCATCAGCACTAACTTGGAAGTTATGCAGAAGTGCAGGGAAAAGGAAGTACTATAGCAAAAATGGAGCAGGCAATTATTTTTGTATCTCTACATTAAATGTATTAATGAATAAGGGAATAATGTTAAATTTATTTGGTGTAAAACGTAAGATTGATCTGCTGGGCAGATTTAATAATGAATTATAAACAGGTCACAGGTCGCATAAATATATAAATATAATGCCATGTTCTATTTTGAACAAATACGGGACACAGTTTTTCCTGTATTTTCGAACGTTGCATTTGATCCCTGCCTCTTGTTCATCCTCTATTTTGCAGTGTTTTTTTTTGTGTATGAAACTTAAATGTGAAGTTTAACCTATGAACTTTTCACATTCACATATTCGTTTATTTTTTTTGAGTCACAGTTCTTGTTGTGCGGTAGAAAAACAGCACACTAAGACGGCTAGGAAGTACAAAAAGTTCCCAGGCCAGGAACATAGAATTTGGAATCAGGTTCCTGAACTTGTTTCATTTTAGATTACACTGACTTTACACATGCTAGACAACTTGCTTCACTCTCTGAGCTAGTCACGATCATTTTAGTCCTTACTGTTGGACTGACTTATAGACAGTGTGGTGCGTTGGTGAGAAATAACAAAAGTTACTGAAGAGGAGAAAAGCAAAAGATCTGTTCACGAAAACATGCACACACAAACACAAGCGATCTGCCGCCACGGCTGCGGGTCACCAACACTCACAGCAGCAACACCAGCTTATTTCACAAACTCTACTGATGGATAAACTATAGCCAAATAGAACTTATTTTGGGTAAATGTAACTAATTTTGTGCTTTATAAATCTCATGGAAATCAGTGCGATTTTGAATATTTTCCAATATCGTTCAGCCTGAGTGGTTGTGGTGCGGCTGGCCACTGTGCACAAAGTTTCCTTCCAGCAAACTGGATGCTACTTAGCCATATGTTGATCACATTTTTTTCCCCATAAAAGGTAATGACTGTCCTTCTGAAAACGTGCAATGGCTGAAATTCCACCCATCGGTCACCCGTTTATCGGTCCTGTAAACTTTAATGGATTCTTTAAGGGCTGCCACAAACAATCACAGATTACAGGTTCCAGGAATGATATTGCCCCAGAGTTTGACTATATAACACCCACCCCCCCCCTCCCCAAAGCCTCTTCCTGGTTTATTTTCTGAAACCTATTTCAATTCAGTGCAATGCAAACCATTCCATCAGAAATAAATCAAGCTGCTCAAAACCAGTAAATTTGATCATTTTAATAACCATTTTCCAGTTTTTAACAAAATAATGAAGACAATTTCTTTAGTGTTTGGTGGAACCGACCTACCACAGAGGGAGGAGAGTGCCAAAAAACTTCAGGAAACCTGAAAAAAATCATCTGAAGACAAAACGATGGCAACACAAAAAAGGACGAGTTAGTCAAACATCTAGGGAGTGGCTGCGAGGAGGAGCGGTTCTGCGTGTCTGAAACCTGCTTCACCACTTTGTGTTCCTGTAACAAAGACAAAACTGAACAACACACGCGTACAATCCAGAAAACACTGAAGATGAACCACAACTGTTTCGTTCCTTTTTAAAATTCATTACAAAAATGACAGCAGTTCTATAAATTGCCCCCTGTGTGTTCAGTGGCATCGGCAAACACTTTTGCACTTATTTGGGAGTGCCAGATTAATGATGGTTTCAGCCAAAATGGACAAATTAGGAGTAGACTGGGATGCAGGCACACAATATGAAAAGCAGGGTCATTTTGAGATTTCCTCTATGGAAAGAACTAACCCAACATACTTGACCTTTGAACCAAGACATTTCTCTCACACCCCACAAGTTTAAACTCATATTTAAAGTAAACCTTCCCTACCATCCCTGAATACGATCCCAAACATGCAGGCAAGTGTTGTGTTGGCGACTGATTCCAGGTAAACATGATTCTTCCCTGGGTTGGTGACTGAAATTTAATATAATAATTTTTGCACAAGTCTAAATCTGAGCTTGAAATTATTGGGGTTTTTTTTGCAAAGGTGTCACATTTTAAAACAACTTTAGAGAATGTTTGGTTAGCAAAACTTATTAAATAACCCAACCATATTCATGGTATTACCAACCAGAGAACCCCCTGGGTTTGAGCTGCATTTGGTGGCCTTTTCCCTCCCCATTTCCTTTAACAGCATCCTTTACTGTGTGTATGTACGAGTATCTGTCTGTATCTGTAGTGGATGACAATCAGCACATAGAGATGGTGACATTGATGCCCAGGTTGCCGTTCTCAGCAAACAGCTGTGCTATGGAGGTGTCAAACACCAAACAGTCACTGTTCATGATGGCGGTGGCGATGCCTTCGTGGATGGAGCGGGGCGTGGCCTCCCAGGTGAGCCGTCGCCGGTGCCCGTTGAGCTCCAGCCGGTAGGCAAAGTTCTCGGCCTGTTTGCGCGTTCCGATGAGCTGTACGATGGCAAAGAACTGCTGGTGGCCGTCGTACTTCTCCTGCTTCTCCAGCACCAGCATGAAGTGGAAGCCGAAGCAGGACTGCATCATGACCCAGTCCACGGCACCTGGCAGGTTGATGTCTGTGGCCAGGAAGACGATGTCCTCACCCTGCAGGGTGGTGATGGACTTATGCTGATGCATCAGGTGAGGCATCACTGCATCCAGCGAGCCCTGCCACTTGCAGGATGCTCCGGGGCAGGGGCAGGAATAGGGCCGGAACTCGCACAGCTCCTCGTGCTCAGCCTTTTCTGTGTGGGGCAGCGTAACCTCGCAGCCTGATGATGCATACTTGCAGGGGAACAGCACTGAGTTTGCCACCTTCTCCATGGCCAGGTTACGGATGGAGCCTAGCGGCCCACGACAGGTGGGGCAGCAGGTGAGCTTGGGCCTGCAGTTGCTGCAGACCAGGTGGCCGCTCTGGCACTGGAGAATGGGTGGCAGCACATAGTCAAAGCAGACAGGGCACTCAAAGAGGCTGGCGAGATCACTGTTGGATGCTGTGGTGCCTGACAGCGCTGGCACACGCTGGGAGGGGGCACATTTGGAGGTTCCTGTGGGCAGCGCGGCAGCCGTCTGGCGACTCATTTCTGCATGGTGACAAAGGCAAAGAGGCATGGGCTGGGTTTATTTCACAGATGTCCTATATTTTAATGCCTTATCCAGTTAGAATGCCAGACTGTATAAAAGTCAAGCTGACTTTCTGGACATGGCTTTGTGGAAACTGGCAAGATAAAATGGCTCTAAAACGGGCGCTAAAACTCTAGAAAGTACTCCATTCCAAAAGTGCCAATAAAGTAGCTGAATTGCTAAATCACCTGGTCTGAGACTTACTGCACTGTTGAGCAAAACACAACCAAAGCACCATGCTGACAGTGTGCATGAAATCAAAGCACATCTACTCTATACTTCTGTTTTCTTCCAGTATACAGAGGAATAACTCTTCACTCTACTTCAGAAAACAACTCCGTCTCCAGAGTATCTTGGCATATTTCATAGAAAAGGGGACCATGAGTTTGCTCCCTCGCAGCAACCTGCAGTGAGATGTGACTGCCTACTGAGAGAAGCCTATATTTAGCCATCCTGGCAGGGGAAGATGTCAGCTCTCCCCTGGCAGTCCTGTGGTTATATATAACCCACACTGGCCTTCTACTGACACGTTCCTGTATCTGACAAGATTAGCCATAGCAAAAAAAAAAGCTAATTTTACTGAATTAACAACCTCTTCTGAAGAGTTGTGCTAATAAAGGAGGTTCACGATGTATAAACCATATGCACTTCACATGTCAACAAAATAAGGGTCTGTAAAGTTCTAATCCTTGGTTGGTTCAACATTGAAGTATTGAGCATGTTACCAGGAAATATGAGGATCAGAGGCTGCCTTCAATGCAGCTATTTTGACATTGCATTCTGTTTCTGGTTAAATGCTCTGACAACAAGCCTCATGGGAGAACATTTTGTGCAGTACTATTCGTAAGACACCAAATTTAACAGCAGGGATTTTCGGCAGATGTAAAAATACTGAGAGGTTAGTGTGATGAACAATGTGCTATATACTTGGCGGCAAGGAACAGGTGCATTCAAAATACATCAGAGAGACAAACAGGAGCAACACAAACACTGAAATCAAGCTGGGTTAAAAGAAAATGTGCCAAACAAAACTTAGGAATGATCCTTCGCAGCAGAAAATAAAATGGGAGATAAAGGTAAACCTAAGGAAGAGCTGCTTAAGCTGCCTTTACATTTTTGCAAATGGGATTCATTTTGGAAACGTCCAGCTGGATTTTTTTTTTGTACTTTTCTGAAGCTTGCATCTGTTTTTGGATGTTGGTCCTGGGTGATTAGTTAGTGCCACAGAAAATCATAACCCTGTTATCTTGGTCAACGACCCCAGTTCCTGATTGCAACTGAACAACACTTTCAGTGCAGCCCAGTTCCTGCGCATCAAATTGATGAATACGAGACATGAGCAGGAGGTACAGAAAACAATAGCGATGGGGGCATAGGGTTAACAGAAAAGGAGAACAAGACCAAACACAAAGTGCAAGAGGTATTAAAAAACAGTGCTTCAGGAATTCATCAACTGAGGATTTCGAAGTGGAGTAATATGACAAAGTGTGAAGATGCCGGTTCACAGGAGTGGATACAAATTCCAGTAACCATTCACATTACTGGTATAGTAAGACATTTTTAGTAAAGCGGAGATCAAATCAAGGTGGAATTAGTAATGAAAGTTACCAAAAGCTTCGATGACTGCTATGATGTAAACAACTTGGGTTTTTTTAAGTACAACCACCAAAACACAATATACATCATCCTAATGGTCACTGGTAAGATACTGTGGCTAATTGAGGTTGGGTGCAAAGTTGGCTAATAATGTCAAAGAAATTTGTCTTTAGGACATATTTTCAATAATCCTAAACACCTCAAACCCAGTGGTGTATACCAGTTTAATGCCAGAGCTAAATGAAATTTAAACCTCTAAAAGATCTGAGAAGTAGATCTGACAGCAGACTCATTAAGCCAAAGGGCCAGAAGTCATTATGCTGGTCACTGCTATACTAACACTATTTCAAGCCAAAGGAAATCCAAGATTACTGCAGAGGTGGTCACATGAAAGACTCTGGTCTCTCTCCATGAAGTTGCAGCCACACCTTTAAGAAGGCTCCAACTTTGATCTGTACATTGAGGGTATGGGCAGTACTGAATCATTCTTTAAACTTCCAAATTCCATTCATGGGGAGTGGCAAAAAACAACACCCCCCCCCTCCCCAAATCACATACAGGCAGACACACATAAACAAACCCTGGGTGGTCTCCCCATTGTCTTAAAACCAGAAAGAGCAACAGGGGCACAGTCCAGCTATATGCCCGTTTGTTTATTTTTCCAGGTTTCCATGTTATCTGCACATTATTACTTTGGCATCCTAATGGCACATGCAGGTCTTGTGGTGCTTACAAAACACTTCAATTGTATCCCAGAGTCTTTTGCACGGCATTTATTTGTACCATCATAAAGCATAAACATTTATATATATACACTAAAATGGTTATATGAAAACTCCAACGGCTAACACAGTGGGAGTTTTCTGAGGATATTCTACAACTGACTGTACTGGGTGCTTGATCTTATACTGACATGGTTGGTTTGCAAATGAACAGCATATATTCAAAAAGGCAGATTTTTATTAGTTGTTTTTTTCTTATTTTATACCCAACTCCTTGGAATCCACCTCCTACATTTTCCCACTCATTCGATAAACAGAGCAGATTAATGACTGAAAAAGTATTGAGGAAAGGCTTGCCTTCGTCCATATGATTTCCAATGAAGGTTTTCGTAGTCGTCTTCTGCTCTTGAAATGTGGGGATGTCTAAAATGTGAAACAGCAAAATTTAATTTGACATGTGGCTTTGGACATAAACAGAAAATCACAAAACACAAACCATCACTTATACAGACCCAGACTTTGCATATATACATATGCTGTGTCAAAAGGGACACATGGAGCGTCACCAAAAAATGTATGTAACACCCAGGCATTACTCACAATGCCCATTTAGCCAACCTTACTTACAGAACAATACAGAACAGAAAAAAGACTTTTCGGTCATGGGGCATGATGGTTTTCATTTCTGTTGAGCTCTTAATTTTCTAGCATATCCTTGAAAGACATTTAATTTTTTTGCTATATTTCAGAACAAATAAACCCAGATTTAATTCCAGCACACATTTCTTATATGGATTCACTAAAAACAAAACATTCAAAGGGAGTCCTACATTATTGGAACTCTTAATCTGTCATTACACCTAAACAATAAGTTTGATTTAAAACAAATGAACATATTCAAAAATCAGTTTTAAAAATCGCTGAACAAATCATCCGGTCTGTGATGAATTTCCAGTCAGATTATGATCTAGTGCAAAACCCATTTAACTAAAGACAATGTTCTGATTCAATGGTCAAGGGTAACCAGGGTCTATGACCTGAACACACAGCAGTCTACATGATCATGTAATGGAGAAAACACCAAACATCCACAATGGGCAAGGAATAGCTTGATATACAAGAGAGCAAAAGTGTGCAGAAATCCCTATATCTGACACACCATAAACATCACAGAATGCATGGAATCTCAAGTAAACAAGCACACAACCTTTTGGGGACAGCTGGGGCAATGTACAGGAAGACATCAGTCACTTTTAAACTTTAGCAAAACAGTAAAAATTCAAAGGTAATGTAAGTATGAAACAGTCCAGGCAAGCTGGGACAATGCAAATAACTAAGGGGCAGATGAGAGATACCCATCGAAACCCACAGGCCTCTTCTCTTTGCCCTTCAGAGAGAAGGAAATTCTAAGACACTAGCACCGATCCTCAGGGTCTCCCAGGCACATAAACACTGCTTTGTTTGCACTCACAACACATTGTGAGGCTTGTTACGGTGAACAAGCTCCACAGTCAACACAACGCCCAGACCAGGTATTCCAGCTAGCTTCCTGCTGCCATTTAGCATGCAGAGAAAGGAAGGGGAGGAAAAAATGAGAACAAACTAGCAAAACTAATCATCCTTTACACACCCTCAGTGGAATGGTGTTAACAACACAGGCGTGGGAGCAACATTTTATTTTATTTGTGTGTGTTTTTTTACCTTTAGGCTTGCTGGCTGTCCGGGCTGCTATGCAGGTGAAGAGCTTACACACCCCCTTCCATGTATACACAGGCTGCAGATTGGTTTTGCCCGTCATGAGGAGCAGAGACACTCTTCACAGGGATTTTCCATGGAAACAAAATACCCCATAACCAGAGGCCACTCCTTGCCTTTTTCCCTCCCTGGGGTGGGGGAGCAGTGAGGGGCTCCAGCAGTAGTTGCCCCTGGGGGGCTGTGGTGGGGAGTACAAGGCCAGGCAAAGCGAACTCCGGGCAGAACTTCCCGAGACAGTATGCAATAGCTCTCGTTCTCACAAACACACCTTCCTTCAGTTAGCGACAAAAGTTCCAGAGCCGGAGTCCTTTTTTTAAAAAAAGAAAAAGTCAGAGGAGCTGAAGGGAGCAAAGCAACTAAAACAAGCCTCTAATCCAGGAACATTATGCAGGTATCCAATTCCATGAGTCTGGCAGGCAGCTGTAGCGACGTAATAGGAGTAACAGCAAAAGGCTTGTTAGGTGAGAAGTATTTGTTGCGAGCTGGATGAATCCTTGCCCATGCTACTAAAAACATATTTCCATAACGGCCTCTGTATCCTCCTGGAGAACAAACAGAATCTGTGGCAAGCCAGAGACCATGGTGCAAGAACCTCAGATGATCCGATCAGCAGAACCCAGGAGAGACAGTCATCTCTGGAGCGTAGGCTCAGTTCATCTATACTGTAGCTATGAGGGCGCTCCCTCTCCAAGGAACGGTGTCCTCCCTGTATGACGGACCATCTCAGATTACTCCGCCTCCTAACTCCACCTCCTGTAGTTATCCCCACCTCTGCCTGCCTTCTTCATCGCAACCCAGAAAATGAAACAGATTGGGCGACATGAGCCTGCGAGCCTGTTTTGCATAAGACAAGCTCCAGCTGTTCCTCCAGGAGCAGAAGCAGCGACCCACTACTTTCCTTCACATAATCTTAATTCTTTAAGTTTTCCTAAACTACAACACAGCACCACCCAGTCTCAAAGAAATCATACAAACGCAAGCAATGCCAAATTACGCTAAGATTTTATGCTGGTCAGTAACTTTTTGCTTGATTTCTTTGAGCCCTCTAATGCAAGAAGTGTTAGACTCCATATAGTAATATAGTACTTATTGGTGTGTGCGTGTGTATATATACACACACACACACACACACACATATATACATGTGTATATATATATATATATATATATATATATATATATATATACACATACACATATATACACACACACACACAAAGTATATGATGAAAATAAATAAGCCTCAAAGTCTCTAGTCATAGCCTTAAATACATGACTTAAAGATATGATTAAGATTTACATCTCTATATCATCTAACTTCAGATGGGCCAGAGGGCTCCCTTGTTTGACAACAGCCATACCTAGCATGACTGAAAACAGTCCAAGGTATCATTACAACCATGGACATACCATATACAAATAAGCCAATCCTTTAAAGGATATTTCTTAAATATATATCTTATTCTCCAACAATTATTGTAAGGCTGGACATAGACTATTCACGACCATCACAATGGAACTCAAACTTATGACATCACCACTTTGAAGTAATTCATTTAGACCACATTGGTGGCCCCACCCTATTTAAATACACCCTATTCAAGCATAGAACAAACTGTGGGTTGTAGGAAGCAGGACAATGCTTCCTGATAATACCAATGCTATGAAAGATCTACAAATGAATTTTACTTGACAATATCACACATCTTAAAATGCTAGTGTAATTGGTTCCAAAGAAATGTATGGTATTTCCATACTACTTAACAGTATATAAAAAAAGAGGCATCACAACATGGATTCAGTCATTTGTTGTCACATTTCTCAAAAGAGACACAATGAATGTCTCTTCAATCAATATACAAGAGCTTCACTACTGGCTAGAAGTTCTAATTTCAAGTGACCACCCAGAATCCACCACCAAAACCTGATGGGTTTAATTCCTAGATATAATAGTAACAGTATGACAGTAATGTTAGACCAGAGGGTGTCTGGAAACAATCAGGTGATTAGGAGCTTATGTGGAATGTACACCACTTGAACTACCCTGCACTTTAGAAGTATCCACAGAACACTACAGGATAGCTGCAGTACACAATGCATATGGATCACCAATTGTGTATACAAATGTAAACTGCTAGAGATATTATAACCCACCAAATAAATGCATAGTTTACGTGTATAAATAGATAAATAGAGAAGTTGGAATGAGTTATTCTTTTCAACTCTGATCTAGCTCCTGGACTAATTAGACTATAACAGTTAACTCTACTAAAGCTAAACCATAGCCCCTGAGAACACAAAATTAGACTGGGTCCTGAGACATTCAGGATAGAGCCTAAAACGAATATACTCCTAAGTATATTCCTCCTAAGAGAGCCAAGTGCTACAGTCAATACTTCCACACTACAGCCTTAAATTAGTGCTAATGTAGCAAACAAAGCTGGTTTTCTGCAAGAGCCAAAACCAGATCCTAGTCTCTGAAGGGGCACCTCTGCTCTTTATACAGGGATCCTGATCCATACAGCAGTGAGAGCCACAATATTAAAAAAAGAAACATAAAAACAAAATTGTAAACAAAGAAAGTGGTCAACCGTAAGTACAAAACCTAGCAGTCAACCTAAGTAACCACAACATGCATTCTAAAAAGAAAAAAAAAAGTATGGGCTAAAGAAATGACCATCCCATGCACTTAAAAATGCCACAGTTCATCCAGACAGAGAAGCTGGTAAAAGTTCACAAGTTATCTATTGATTTACCAATTCAGCAGCCTCAAAAATAGCTTTACAAGAGACAAAACTTGTGAGTAATAAGACAGAAAACTGAAAAAGAAAGTTACATTGAGGCATAAACTGACCTATGACAAATACTTCACCAAAACACGGGCATACCTATGTGGTAAACATGCACTCAAGAAATTCTGGTGTTTGAGGAACTAGATCTTAGTGATGTAGCAAAAATAGTCATTCCGCAAATACTAAAAAACAAACGCTATGCAACTTTGTTCTATATTTGCACCTATGCAGTGCTGACTATGCAACCCTCTATCCTTTCCTCATTAAATGTTCTCTAGTCAGAATCGAGTCCTTGTATTACTCTGACTACACCTTTTCCCTACCCCAAATAACAAGGCACAAAAAACAAACATTTCCTGATTCAAATCTTCATTTGCATAAATCGATGCTGATTCATAAAACCCAAAGAAATACACAACATTTAGGACCTTTTCCAGAGGATTTTTGAAGCTTTAACCCACTTAGTCTTGAGTGCCCTGCCTTGCACAATGAGATCTGGCTGACAAAAACAGATAAATATGGAGGGAGCTACTTCACAGAAGCTAGGGCTGCATGATGTCACATCGTGATATTTTGAAATATTTGAACTTAATATTGTGCTATCTAATAATACTAATAGTATGTGTCAAATAAGTTGCTGCTGCAAACTGAGTGAAGAGACCTGACATGCAACGTGATTAGAGGGTTATAGATAACGGGTTTAAAATTTTTTTCTGTATGCCAGCTTTTCAATACTATGCGGATGTTTACATACGCCCACTATTTGATATGCACATTATCATACCAGGATGGAGATTGGGGTGGAGACCAGGCAACCAAGTTCAAAGGCGGCGAGTGGGAGTTGTCGTCGTAGAGG
>JAODKE010000020.1:22191160-22201909 GCA_026779605.1 Mormyrus hasselquistii | reverse complement strand
CGTCTGTGGTGGGGCCTGCCCTCCGACGCCCAGCCCAGCCCACTGCGCTCCGATCTACTCCGTCCCCCGACCGACCGCGGCGCAGGGGGCCGGGGGGGGGGGGGAGGGCACGATAATCCAGTCTCTGATATTTTTCAAGGTATTATTATGCCTCTGAAGTGACTGCTGGTGACACTCTGCTCATTGTGTTTCACTCACATGTCAACAGTCCCAGATGGAAGATTAAAACTACGTCCATCAAGTTGGGGGGGGGGGGTTTGTGGCTCTACTTGTATCACACGTAGGATGGTTATTCCCAAAATAGCCCCCGGAAAAATGAGGTAAGCGCTCATAACTGTGCAAACGGACTCTGAACACGCAGATAATGAAAATGAAACATCTTGAGTAGGATGTATTTTGTCTGAGCATCTGAGTTAAGTGGGGCTTCACGGGGAGTCGAATGGGGCTTCTCTCTCTGCTGCTACGAGAAGGTGCCTGTCACACCTCTGTGTTTAGAATAGCCTGGGGGGAGGGGGCGAGTGAGAGAGAGAGAGAGAGAGGGAGAAAGAGAGAAGGGTTGCACTACAGATGGGGGTGGGCGTTCGATGCGCTTAGTCATCCTGTTTCCTAAAAATCTGTCTGTCGGAACCAATCGCACCGGCGACAGGAAACTGCCACCATGTACCGCCGGGACACAGGAGCATGGAGACACACACACACACACACACACACACACACATGCGTGTGAGCATGCAAACACTCACAAACAAACAAGCTTTTGCTTGTTGCTGTGCTGCATAGACAGACAGACAGACACAAATACAGAGACACAAACAGAAAATAATGTTAAGTTCAAAGACCATAAAATATGGTTTTGATCATATTGTGGGGACATTTTGTCCGCATTTTCTAATATATACATGACCCACATAAACACACACACACACACACACACGCACAAATATTCTGAATCAAATTTTTATCTGCCATTTGCAAGTACATCGGAGTTCTTGCACTGTTGCCTTAGTCAAGGTTTAAAGAGAAAAGACAAGACTATAATATACAGAAAGATTCATGCGTTCAGGCAGAAGGGGGAAATTCTCTCCATGCTGAATAGAATCCCTTTTCTGATAATTTTAATGGAGGTTTACTCCCCTGGGCCAACGCAAAACTCAAAGATGGGCAAAAGTTCGTAAGAGACGATTTTTTAATATATAAAACTTTGTAAAATTGGAACATTTTGGAAATTTCCGAAATAGCAAACCTTATACTTACTCTCTCTCTCTCTCTCTCTCACAAACACGCATCTTTGTCACAAAATCACAGAAAGACAACAGGTAGGATAATCATTTACTGCTGAATAAATGGAATGGCGTCCTTCAGCTAGACAGCTACAGATGACATCATTCTCTCTGCTTAGTTCATTGGATTTAACCTTAAACCTTTAGTGCATCGTTGTACAACGTCTGATGATCATACGTCTTGTTTTACAAGCGATTAGTGTACCAGGCATGCTTAAAGGTTATGCAGCAAATGATATTCTATGTGTCACATCCATTCAAGGCCTGTCGCACTTATAAAATCCAAAAAAATCACAGGTGACAGGCACAGCCCTCAGCCAAGAATCCGGCTCATCTGTAAAGAGATCAATAGTGATGCCCTTCTACTGCAAAAACTTTGAAAAGATGGCTGAAAAACCGCTCAGCCGCGTCTTTGGGCAGATGCACCAACGCCAGTGCTTATTGCAATACAGATGATCCACATTTTAAGATGGTTCGACTTACGATATTTCTACTCGATAGTGACGCACATTCAGTAGTCAGCTATGAATTTTGATCTGTTCCCCGGCCTGCGAGATGCCATATGATAGTTTCTACCCCTGCCTGGTGATGGCAGCGTCCACACAGCCACGCTTTACGAGAGTAAATGTCTCATACGGTCTTTAACAATGTATTGTGTTGGGTTTTTTATTTAACAAATAAACAAACTTATATTCATCTATTTTTCAATTAGCATTTAGTTAGTTACAGTAATAATTTATTTATTTGTCCTATCGTATTCATATTTGACTTCACGATATTTTTTTATCGGAACATATCCCCATTGTAACCTGTGCGCTGAAATTTTCAAGGCCTGGTTTCTTGTTTCTGGGGCCCAACACTAAGTCATTTCTTGGCCTCCCCCCCCCACCCCCAAGCATAGTGACCAACAGGGGGCTCCCAAACCTCAAGGCCCTTTGAAGATGCATGTTCTGAGTGGTGGTGAAGACTGCCGCTTGGGGTTGCATACAGCCACACAGTCACTGCCAGCGATTACAGTGACAAACCTGCAGGCACAGACCAAGGGCCCCCCAGCAGGCTCACTCAGAAAAGGGGCGAGACGAGACGACGAATTGAGACGGGGTCACGGGCCGAGTGACAGATCGAGGCACGCTGGCTGAGAGGCGCACTAAGCAAGACAAACCGGCGCTGGGTACGGCTCACAAACTGGGTCAATACGCGCTGGACGCCCCCTGCTGGTTTCTCCTGCTTGGGACGCTGGTCCCGGCTTGATGTTGTCGCCGCAAATGCATCATTATAACAAGAGAAGAAGACAAGCAGAAGAAACTGCAGGAGAGCTGAGATAATGAGACTTCTTTATCTCCTTAAGGGATGCCCACCGCCCCGTTAGCATCATGAGACCCTCGGCTACAGGAAGCTGTTCTTGTCCATCTGTAAGAGGACCCTGAGTGCCAGAGAGGGGGACGTGGGCGTCGGGCACAAGGCATCGGAAAACGAGACAGAGGGAAGCAGAAACTGGGCTGAGGGACCAGGAATTTAGACAGAAAGAAAGGGATAATAAGAGAAGGACACAGTACAGACGGAGTGTGACAAACGGACATGTGAACACTGGACGTCATAACAGACAAGCCAGACCACAAATTAGGGCATTACTTCACCCCACGGACACCACCTTGAACAAATAGTGTCAAATATCGGCGACCATTAGGTCCTGATTTGGTGCATCTAATAACTTGATAAAATCTCCTGCATGTTGCTATGCGCTGAACTACAGTTTAATTTAATGTAAGGTACCGCAGGGGACTCCTGCCACTCGCCTCAAAGTATTTCCCTGCAAATAATGCGTTATTAGACAGGAAAAACAGCGCAGATTGCAGAGCGAGCATCAGAGCCGAAATCAAATCGCTCTCCAGAGACTATCGCCTTTCTCCAAGATTCTCCGACGCGTGGGAACCATGCTGTGAAATTTACGGCGAACAAATTTACTCAGTACATATCGGCAAGCATGCCCCCATGAAGACAGACAAACAGTCACACGCGTAAATTAATAAACACTCTCACAAATTATACACACACACACACACACACACACTTAAGGAAGACCTGACCTCTTAACAGATGTCGCGACATACGGCATGAAGGACTCAAGGTCAGGTGTTGTGGCAAAACAAAGGGGGTCAATGAACAGAGACTGGAGATAAACAGGATCGCAGGGGATCAAAACAGGAGAACTGGAAAAAGGGAGGACACAGGCAATGTGAAGGTTCGACATCAATGACTGGACTGGGGGTGAGGAGACAAACAGGCACTTAAGTCCAAAGGGCTAATGAGAAGCTGCTGGGAGTGATCTCCACACGAGGGTTATTAACAAGAGGCAAGACAAGAGGGGTCAACAAGTAACAGGTGTGGCCATTAGGGCCATGACAGGGAGGAGACAGGCAGGAATTTGACGGCAGATTTTACACGTGGAGCATAAACAGTTAGAGGCTGTCCAGTCCAGCAGCTGCCAAAGTCCAGCTGTGGACTCGGAGAACTGAAATATTTAGAGTCAGATGCCTAAAAACTGAACACCATCTGAACGCAGGTTCAGCATGAAATGAGTGAATTCAGCTTTGCATTGGGAGGAGACTGTGACTCTGTCCCCTGGTCTCTGACTGATGCCTGAGGAAGAGCCTCTCTGCATGCTGTCACGATCATAAATTATGTGGATTATTATAGACATTATTAGCATCATATTCATGTGGCTAAATATAAATTAATATACCATTTATGTACTTTTCATTCTTCTCACTTGATAAAATACTGCCACTGCTAATACATAAATAATTGAAACTGTTGTTTGCTGTTTTTTTTCTTATACATAATCTAACCACTGTGAGCTGTTAATCCAAAATTTATTTGTGGAAGTGTAACCATAGAACTTATTTAAGATTACCTAGCAAGTTACATTAAAAGCTCTGAGCATAATTTTCTGTACCTCGGAATATTTTTCTTGGCATTTCTAGAAGTTTCCCTGCGACAGGAGCGGCGAGAGGCTGCATTACTCAGCTCCAGCTGTCAGTTCAGCACCGTCAAACAGGAGTGAGTCCAGCATCAGCCACAACGGCTTAATCCTGCCACGTGCCTCACGCCCCCTCGGGGAATCAGCATATTTTTTCCCCCTTCCAAGTAAATATTACCTTGTTTTGGCTAAATAAACGCTTAGCTTGCCTCCGAACTTCCATCTGGAATCTGTCAGCATCCTGCCTTTTCCCCCACCGAACCAAACATGCCTGCAGGTTAACATGTGAGGGACACACGGGCCTGTTTATTATTCATTAATATGTGAAGGTACGGCTTGTCCTGCTTTGTAAGTATCTCGGGTGAGCATTATCTTTTGTTCAGCAGCGCTGTGACAAGTATATTAGTAATTTGGCGAATCTCGGACTCATTCGTCGTGGGTCACGTGATGAGGAAATAAAGCGTTCGGAGGAGCTGAGTGTAATCGCATCACACTTTACCCGTGTCGGGGCCATTGACGGTGACCTGCTGCCGATCACTGTTTCCCATGTCACCCTTGGGAGGGGCGTAGGCATCGACATCGACACTTGCAAGCCAATAAAGTGATTTGACGACTGAAAACTGGGCTGATTGATGAAGAGAACAGGAGCATCAGGACAAAAACAGCAAGAGCGAGAGAGACAGAGGAATGGGAATAGATGGATGGCAGGAAAGTCAGTTCAATCAGCTCAAGTAATAAAAAATGAAAGAACAAGGTATTAAGAGTGATAAGAAGTGTTGCATAGAGGAGGATGGCAGGAATGGAAAGAGCTTCCTCAGGAGCTCACAATTATCTCTGGTGAAACTTTCCACTCTGGTGTACGATTAGAATGGCGTGTGTGGGCAAGCCGGCTTAAATCAAGGACAGCTCATACAAAGTGTCACGCAGTACGGTTGAGCGGTGAGGAGGATAACGGGCGATGGCAAAGGTGCGGGTGCAGAGATCCAATCAGGCTGCTTCTGTCACGTTTCACGGCCGCATGTCATGATGCTGGAAGCGTTGCGTAAATGCTGCATTCTCTGAGTAACCAGGGACAGGAAGAAGGAAAGGATGTGTGCAAAGGGCAGGTAAGGGAAGCCGACGTAGATGGGTGGGCGGCAGGATGGGGGGGCGAGGTGTTGAGTTTTGATCCGTTCAGCAGGCAGGAAGTGCATGGGAGACACTATCACGCTGACATCTCACCACCCAACCAGAGGGAGGTGGAGGAGCTCTCCATACATGGGGGCAGGAGGAGGGATATTTAACTAGGAAGTGCTGAGGCATGGAAACTGGGGTCATGGGGCAAGAATGTGGATCTGGAGATGAATCTGATTCCGCTTTAACTGGCATTTTGTTGCCAACGGTAGCAACGCTAAAGACTAATGATTTTCATCACTTTGGCTGGTGCTAGTTTATTTTGAACCTTCATACTTTACTTTGTAGAAACATTACACTCTCTGTATGCTTATACACACAGAAACCTTACAAATTTAGGCTTCATTACTCCTTTACCTGTGTCGTCTGCAGGGAACTTTACAGCTTCTCAGAAAGCGCATCACTAGAGGCGTAATAGTTCTGAAACCGAGGCTGAAACTGCAACGCAAAGGCTCACAATACCTGCCCCCCCTCCAACCGAAAGCCGCTGCAACAGGTACAGCCCGCTATGCTCTCAGTTATGTCATTAATGTTGCGAATTCTCATTTTTCATTTCACAATTAGCATTATAACACATGTAAATCACAAAATTATTACTCTATTTAGAGTTTGGGCAAGCTGTATATTTGGTGAATTTTACACATTTAGAATATTTTATTGTTATCTAACTGCATGTGTCACATGACTATTTTAGTCCAATCATGGTGGTGTGATCGCACCTGCAGTAAAAGCCAGGCTAGTTTCACTAACTGAAGACGAATAATAACCCTGAGATTGCAGAGCCCTGGGGCACATTCAAGTCAGCAGTGCAGCAACGTTTTGGTTATCCAGCAGAGTTTAGTATTTTATTTATTTATTTTTTATGTAGTTATTTTTGTGACGTTAAGTTAATCTAACATGTTCCTTAGTGTTCTTCTGTTTAATGTTTGTAGGAGGGTAAAACCCCGTTTTTTTTTATTTACTTTCCCTCTTTCTCCCCTCCCCCCCCCCCAAAAAATAGACAAAACAAAAAAGGAACCGATATATGAAGTGAACCATGGCTCAAAAATCAAGGTCTGAACCAAACTGTGGATTTGAAAACTCGCTACACCCCAACTTATCACATATGTCAAATAAAGCCATCGTCAATGTTCACCTCCTTTTTTCCTTGTGTCTTCAATTGACAGAGAACGTTGCAATCGCTCCCGTCACATCAATGCATGATGGATCCTTTTATTTTTTTCCCGACCTTCCACTATGTACTAAATGAGCATTGATGACCTTGTTGGGTAAAGGATTTCATAGAATATATACATTCCCCCATTACCCCTTCCATCAGTGAGGACGAGGTGCCTTGGATTGTCACCGGCTACGGGAATGCCAAGATTGGTAGGATTTAGCAGAATTTACACTTGGAATTATACACAGTTCGGGGGACACCCCAGGCACAGGGACATCATGGTGGGGTATCAGTCAATCCACTTAATTTGATTGCAACTATTCATGACATAATAACTAAACCGGTGAGCAGAATTTGCAGAATTGGACCTGAAAGGCACCCAGTGTTGAGCACAGTACAAGCTCCCCTCACACAGATAAAAGAATCCACACAGGTTCTGCTAAAAGACAACAAAAGGCCATGTACACAACAATCAGATCTGCCTCAGTCTTTACTTCCTATACTTAGAACTGGCTGTATTTAATAGATGATCGTTCGGTTTTGAGGGTTCCTCCCTCAACTGCCTATTTCACACTTCTGGTTTTTTGGATAGATACTCTTGGACTGGAGTTTTGGACCATATGGTTATTGTCTACGATAATCAGCCCTCATGAGAAGCTACGGTCTCTGGTCTAGCGACCCTGGACATCGTGTAAAACCTCACCCTCCAGTTCCTCGCCAGACCTACTTGAAGGATCATCTCAGAGCTTCTGAGACTACACTTGCCACGGTCCATCTCTGACTTCCAAGGAAACTCCCTACCTTCGCGTTTCTCTCGTTTCTTGATCATTAATCGACACATCACACGTTATCCGTTCTATTTCGCTTCATTTAACGCGTAATCCAATCACTCACACTCCGCTGACCGTGTCACCTGCTCTTAACATATTGTTCTTTCCATTACTGTTATCTTCTCCGGTAGTCCTACTTGTTTCTTTATGTGTGCATATTTCCCTCAATGCACTGGACCTTAATAAAAAATAATTAACTAACAATTAAAGCTAATGTGTTTTTTATTTGTGGTCCAGGAAATGTCATCTCCTGCCACTGTATGCAATGTATTGAATACGATTGGTGTTACAATGAAGCCCACTTGACTTGACGTGACAATAGCGATTTCACAGATCCTTTGGATAAATCCTGAATACTACCATCATTAAAATTTCCCGCGTGGGGTTAAATTCAGATCCCTTGGCAGATTGTTCAACTCCTCAGCCTCGTCCCCCGTCTGGTTTAGTCTTTGTCATTAAGGATTGTTAAAATAATGATAATTATTTTGCGTACATAATTGGTGTCCCACGTGAGGCACAGCCACTGTGCAACCCTTTTCGCTTTCTGTTTTCAGATGTAATACCACATGTGTTAGTTAAAAGCGGGGACAGATATCAATCTCACATAAGCAATAACTTTAATATGGCAATCAGA
Source organism: Mormyrus hasselquistii (assembly GCA_026779605.1). Classification (NCBI taxonomy): domain Eukaryota; kingdom Metazoa; phylum Chordata; class Actinopteri; order Osteoglossiformes; family Mormyridae; genus Mormyrus; species Mormyrus hasselquistii. The sequence goes on along the minus strand of JAODKE010000020.1, from coordinate 22,193,853 downwards.
CCATCGGCTGCTGAGAAGAAAAGTTCCCCCTTAGCTAGGCTAACGCAATCAACGTCATTTGGCCCATAAACACAAAGTGCCCCAAAACGTAATTGACACTCAGTGTATTGCACTAATGTCCCGGGTGATGATATATCATGCTTTAGGAGTCATTACCACAACAGACACACTGAAAGATTATGAAGAAAGCAATCTTCTATGCCAAATCGATTTCAGACCCCAGACTGAAATATAAGCATTAAATGATATGCGTCAATCAGTGACCCCCCACGAAAGGGCTCAGATGAGGCAAGACCCACAATGTTTTTAAACAGGATGATGTTAAAGTGGTCACTGGAAAATCAAGAAGATGTGACAGGAGTGATTCAATTATCAGTCAGCGGGACATGGGTATGGACACTTATATGCCCTGTTTTTGTGATACAATGATGTTTTTAGATTGATGCAGAGCAGGACGCATTCAGAGACACCACAAGCAGGAATGATCTTCCTCCAAAAAAAAAACAAAACACAGTTTGCTATGCAAAAAATCACAGGCAAGGAAAATATTTACAGCTATTTATCTGGGCATTAAGTATATGTTTGCTCAGAAAAAAGCAACTTAAAATTAGAATATATGCAAATGAACAGTGACACATTAAAGCAAGTTCTTCTGTTCTCTTACTGATATCTTCTTGGATGGCTAGATGAACACTGCTTTAGTTCCTAAACCTCTCTTCTGGGGCACCCCAACCATTGTGCCACGCCCAGCTCGTACGACCCTCGTGTGTGCCACCCCCCCTCGTTACCTCATGTGATTCCCTGATTGTTCTCACTTGTTGCTTGTTCAAATCAGCCTGTCTTGTGTGTTTAGTCCGTGTCTAAAGTCAGTACACCAGATCTCTGTCATTGATGTTGTATTGCTGTGTTCCGTCTCGTCTGAATAAACCCCGTTTTCTGCCCGTATTCACGGCTCGCTTGCCTGATTTCCCGCTTGCCCGACACGGAGTGTGACACATTGCATGTATTTGTTAATTTTCACCAAGCTCAGTTAATTAACGAACTTAATTAGTAAAATTATTTGACAAGCTATTGATTAGCCAAACAGTGTGCTAGTGGTTCAACAAATACAGAGGTATATCAGATCATTACTGCAGATGCTGGGACGAGTTTTGGGGAGATTTTGAGATAGCTAAGGTAAGATGTGGGATTTCAAATTTTCTAGTACACAATTTTATCGATCAGCTGGTTGCAGTTTCTGTGAAAATGTAATGTTTTTCAAATATAATTAACATATTGAAGAAGTCAACTTGTGACTGCCCCCCCCCCCCTTACTTTGGGACCCCCAAGTTGCCTTGGCAAACACAGCATCAGAGTTCGAAGAAGAGCATTTAACCACCACTGTTTTTACCTGCCTAAGACTTTTGCACAATACTGTATATATAAAAACACAAACAAGAAATACACAAACACACTAAAACAAAGCACTACATCAGGACAGTGATGGAGAAGGTCAGACTTTCATTGGCTACTTTGTTCCTTTCCTACAGGTTAACCAGCTGCTGACATTTCTCACATCACTAGTTATGGACAATGAACGTGAGGTTGGAGTCTGCCAGCCCCCAAGTCCCAGAAGGGAATTTTTGCTCATATCCTCAAGCAAAGTGCTTTAGCTGATTTGTTCCACTGAGATTTCCAGCTGTACGAGCAAAAGGCCGCGAAGGGCCCGTTTTGGAGAACAAAGACTGAAACTGGAAACGGTAATTATTTGTAATCATTTAATTAATGACATTTAATACTTGGCTACTGTAGTTTGAATTTGAATAAAATAATTATTAATAGGCCATGTGCAGAGCATTCACAACCCAGCTGCGCATCCAGCTGGGAAGCTCCAGTGTTCTGTCTGCGTCTTCCGGAATGTTCAGGATTGAGTTCATTCATTTTGCTGCTGGCCATCATCTGTAAATCTGACAAATAATCCGGCTTCGTGGTACAGGCCTATGCTAGTTCAGGTCCAGAAAGTAAAAATCCAGATCAAGATTTTGTTTCAACCAATCCAATCTTTACTCTGTGACTTTGATTTTTTACTCTCAACTGGTTGGTTGAAACAAAATCTTGGCCTGGATTTTTACTTTCTGGACCTGAACTATCCACCTCTGTTACCAATACACTGGGTCTTCACATAATATGGCCAAAATAAAGATTTGTTCCAGTCATATGTACTTCAAGTAAAAGTTCAGGCTTTATTTTTTCAGTAATCAAATTCTTTGTTTTCCATGTGACCCATGGTATTCTTAAAAGTCTTCACACTGTCATCACAGTTTAGATCTAAACTTGTCTTATCTTACCTCGTCATTGTCCAGCTTTCACATCCACAAAGATGCAGAAAAGACAGAAAAATGTATATTTAGTTCTAAGAGATACGACAATAGTGAGATCTGTACAGCCATGAAAATAGCTGTTTTGGATGAGAGGACCATCTAACTATCCATCCATCCATCCATTGACTCCCGCTTATCCGAGGTTGGGTCGCGGGGGCAGCAGTCTCAGCAGGGAAACCCAGACTTCCCTCTCCTCGGCCACTTCCTCCAGCTCCTCTGGGCGAATCCCGAGGCGTTCCCAAGCCAGCCGAGAGATGTAGTCCCTCCAGCGTGTCCTGGGTCTTCCCCGGGGCCTCCTCTCAGTGGGACATGCCCGGAACACCTCACCAGGGA
>JAODKE010000020.1:22172417-22182879 GCA_026779605.1 Mormyrus hasselquistii | reverse complement strand
CCAAGATATATTTCCTTCTGCGGTTCTCAGGATGGTCACAGTAACAGGTTCCAGCCCGCAAACAATCTTTCCCCCCCCCCCCCCCCCACCAGAGTGCCTCCATCTTCCCATCTTTGAAAGGATCCCAGAGAGACTGTTTGCCCTCTCTCACAGAGCAACTCCTAAAGACTGCAGCCTCAGGTCATGTGGTACTGTGACTCAAGTCATGTGACCCAAAGTCATCACAGAGGAATGTGATCTGTATGTACTGTGGCCTGATACTGTAATACTCAAGGTAATACATAATCACTCCACATTGTCACACTGTACAGACTAACTGATTCAGAAGAGGAATGTCCACCATGGAAAGAAACATGGCATGACGTAAACAGAGAGTTTAATTAGCCATCTAAAAAATGCTCTATAGATACCTATGAATGAAACAACTGAATATTACAATCTATACAGCTCATGCACCTTTATGAAATGCACCAAAAATCTTCAGGTTAAAAACATGAAAAAGACTGTAGATTGTGCTCTATTCAGTCTTTATTATGTACTTTGAAACTCCTACCAGGGCTGGACAGATCATAGGGACCTAATGTGGGCATGTATGGGCAAAATTCCAGGAACTTTTTAAACCCAGGTCAGCCCTGGAATTAACTGAAATAAAAATGGAGACGCATCTCTGGTCTTTGGAAAGCGAGCAAACAAGTCATTACAAGGTCCCTCATTTTCAGTAACAAGCTTTCCATTTTGCACAGGTAATTGCTTTAGTAAAATGCTCGATGCCAGTGCAAAATCATTTGATTTCGTACAGGAGTGCTGACACAGCTCCCCCGCTATATATACATAAAACACATGCCTATGATTTCAGTTAGGGTGACTGTCTCATGAGGTAATGTACTGGAATGTGATGTCACAAAGGGGCTGGGGATATGCCGATATACCAGTGCGTTAGGTGCAGTGCTGCAAATATGTTACAACAAGCTAGACTCAATACTGTGATGTGATGTCACAATGGGCCAGGTAAGAAACTGTGATGTCACAGTAGGCCAGGTGATTCGCTAAGGGAGCTGGCTTGACCATGTGGAAGACAGCCATGGAACACTGGGCCATTACTGCGTGACCTCACTGCTGTCCTCATTGAGCATTTTTGACGGCCAATGTCGCCCGGCAGCCTGTCACACAGAGAGCCAGCAGTGAATGGTGGCTGGGGGGGGGGGCACTGGTGACATTTATTTTTCATATTCTTCAGTAAACAGAGGGAGGTGGAGAGGAGGAGAGAGGAGACACAAAAGGGGAGATAACAGCCCTGAGGAACCACAGGCAGGGCAGGAGAGAGAAGGAGCCCTTTGTTTGTGTGCATGTTTGTGTTCCACAGTCACTGTATATGTTGTTACATAAGCATTCCTCAGTAATTATGTGGTTTGTTTTAATGTACGTATCTGTGTAAGTCTGAGTGAATGTGAGATAAATGTGCATGCGTGTATGTGTGTGCATGCGTGTATGTGTGTGTGCATGCGTGTATGTGTGTGCATGCGTGTATGTGTGTGTGCATGTGCGTGTGTATTCAGACAGTCCTTCAGTCTGTCCCAGAGCTGCTGACTCAGGGTAACCAGGCTACGTTTCTGCTGAAGCCTTACAGCCGTCTCTGCACACCAGGCTCTCAGTCAGCAGCTGTGGGGGGTGGGGGGTGGGAAGGAGGACACGCGGATGCCCCACCCCCCATGGTGAGGCAGACTCCCCACCCTGCCTATCTGCAGGTACTTTCTTGCCTACGGAGTTCACCCCCCCCCTCCCCCCCCCACACACACCTTCTAATTCACTCTCCTTCAAACAGCTAAACGAAACCTATGAGGTCCACAAAAGGAAACAGCTCATCAGGTTCCAGAACTTTCTCACTGGTGCTGTGGGATGCACGGCGGTCTCGTCTTCGCGAGAAGTTAATGGGGCCAAGGAGGCAAATTGCTGGCTTAATGTTCAGTCCTTTAAGTGGCGTGTGGCACGCTAAAGGAAATCGAGACCTGGAAGGAAAAATGACACGGAAAGGCACAGTAGCTTTGATGCATTTTTAAAATGCTTCAGGAGAACCGGCACGATCGGAGGGAGGAGCAAACACCAGGAGCTTCCGTTTCACAATCTCCGATAGGGACACGACTCCTGTGAATACACAGGATTTTTTGGAACGCCAACATGGGGACTCACCGTCTCCTCGCCAGCCTGCTCACCATCTCGCACGAGAAGTGTCAAGCGGACGCATCACTCGGTGCCCTCTGGTTGCCCATTGTGTCCAAACCTCAGCACACGGCGTCACGTGAACCGCCAGACGTGCAAGAACCCACCTGACTGAGATCCACGCTCAGCGTGACATCGGAGTACAGCCAGTCATGACAACATCTCTGTCATGAAAAGAATCTCGGTTTAATGATTGGCTGCCTTGGCTGTTTAATGACTGATAGGCTGTAGGGGAAGAACTGGGAAGTAAAGTTTTGTTTATGTGGAGTACATCTCACGCCATGTGTCTTTTTCATGTGCCTCCACTGGCCTTTGCTAAAACAAGTCAACTTGTTTGTCCTGAAACAAAATGAACCAGCAACAGCTAATCGGATATTTACATTTTTACACTTTGTGCACTTCAGATACAAACCTCCAAAGTCCACTTGTTCAGTACATGGCTGAGAAGAACCTGAAATCTTTCCCGGGGAACTCATGGCACAGGGGTAATGTGAAGACCCTGGGCGTGGCACCAGATGCCGGAGATGTAAGGATACAAAGCTAATCGCAGGCACTGTGCCACTCACCACAGATACAGTTACATTTTAAATCAATTTGATTGCATTCAACTTTATCACAGACCTGAATCGTGTCTTGTAAGAAAAAAGCATAAAATGGAGTCGGATTTCCAGAGCAGCCCAGGAGCAATTCCCTTGTGCTGCAGCTGATGGAGACTCGAATTGTGTTACTTTGCATTTCATTAGCCCTGAACCCTCCAGCCAATAAGGAGGAAAGACCCAGGTCTCCTATACAGGAGACTAGACCAGCTTTCACCTACTGTTTCAAGACCTAATGCCAACTCATTAAAGTCCCATTAAGCCAACGTACTTTAAAATTCATATTTGTACAGCTACTTTTTTGATATTTAACTGAAGAACACTGCACAATGTGATCTTACAAATCCGGGATACGAGCTCAAATCCAACCCGTTTCCATGCATGTGGAGTTGGCGTGTCCTTCCCGTGCGCATGAGTGCGTGGGCTCTGTGAAGGACTGAAACGCTGACTGCTGTCCTCAGCTTCCCAGGATCAGCAGCAGGTGCTGACAGGGACCCTGTAATGCAGGCTAAACGAATAACAACTTTATTATAGTAATCATCATCATTATGTTTCGCATTCAATGTCACTTTCGATGTAAACACCCTGAAATGCATTGCCGCATTTACATATTTTAGCATATACACAAACTGACAAGGAAGGGGCGTGACCCACAAGTCCGGAAGGTTCTGCCTAATTTGCATATATACATAAATAAGGGGGCATTCAGACATACCATGCTACAGTATCGTCTCCCTTTCTGTGGCTCATATTGCGGTGTGAGAGCTGGTTGAATTGAAAGAGAGTTTGGAGTCAAAGGTGGTTGCCCTGGTGGGAGGGACATAGGGCAACTTCCTGGAAATACGAGCCAGTAGCGAGCATGGCACAGCCACTGATGGACAGATGCACAGACCAATGGGGGAGCGTCAGAGCTGGCGCGTGAAGACAAACAGAAATCTCTGGTTTAGGGGAAATAAAAGCAAGAGATGATAGACAGTTAAAGGAGAAGAGAAACTATGAAAAAAAAGAAAAATTTAATATTTTATATTGCAGCTCCTCCTGTTTCGTCTATCCTACAGGGAGTATGTGAGGAGGAACAGGTCAGCGGGAAGAGAGCAGGAGGTCTCTCTGAACAAATATTAATCACATGCAATCCAGCAGGGGGCTGAGGGGGACGAGGGGGGGTCGCTCATTCCGACGTGGACATGCCTGAGGGCTCTGCTTCTCACACGGTCTGCCTTGTCCTCAAGCAAATGACCTCGATGTCACGAGCCAGGCTGGGTCACTGGGCTCTTGGAGAGTCGGCTGGAGGTGAGGGCACCCTCGCCTGAGAGAGATAACCTCTGCTGTTTGTTTGGTTAGGCGAATTTTAGTCTAGGATGATACCATCAAGCTTGTGTCGCTTCCTTAAAATTGCCTTCGTTACCTGCCTCGTCACAGCCGCCCTCCTCCTGAACGCAAACCTCTCGGCCGGCCCGACCCTTTTCATGGCCCTAAGCAAATTTTGATTAACCCAGTTGTCATTCGTCATATTTCCTCCCATTCTGACAAGTTGATCAGATGGGGCGCCCCCTGGTGGTCGCTGGGCCTCAAGCAGCATCATTCATTACTCCTCAAACTGATATTGATATGTCCCGTAAGTTGCGGGTCAGTTGCCTGTCCTCTAGAGCCACTCCCATATGCGAGCAGGGTTTGAGGAGAGGGTGGGGCCTGACACAGCCCCCGAGCCCCTCCGCACTTCATTTTAAAGGAATTTACAACGATCCGGCCCAGAAATATCTCATCAATCTCCATGACAACCTGCAGGAGAATCGATAGAGGGCCAGACCGCCGGCGAGCTCCGATTGTTCCCTTTATACAATATCATCATCATTATGAAAGCGGGAGGAGGATGAAGCACATGAGGTCCCGGTCGCCAGGGACTCGGGCAGAGTTAGAAGCGAGCGGAGGCCCCGCCCACCTACCGCTAAACGGCATTATCGCGGACGGGGCTGCTGGACAGGCGGGGACATAAGCTGCAAGTCGTGGGGAAGAAAGGTCTGGAAAAGAGGGTCAAATTGGGTCAGAGAGGGTGGGGAAAAAAACAGACCGGAGTTATAAACAAGAGCATCTTCCCCGGATTGCATTCACACACATCCTAGGCGACAGCTCCCTGCGTCTTACCAGAGCGTCAACAAATAAGCAAAACAAACACTGCAGATGACACGCTTACGTGACGCCTCTAGGCACGAGGCGTCGGGGCACCCAGGGGATTGTGGGGAGGCAGACGTACGGTGGATGTGCTCCCGTTCACGCTGTAAACGCTCCTCTGTGTTTACCCTGCCAGCTCCACATCTCACACCACACTCTCTTTGTATTCTTCCTCCAGAAGTCACACTAGGTCCCCAAGCACATAATTAATAAGAGAAGAAAGCAACAATTCTGCCGCAGGTATCAGACGCAGACACAGACCTACACAGACCCACCTACCCTCACTCACCCACTCCGACAGGTTAGAAACCTTTCACAGCGATATGGCGTTTACTCTTCCACACCATGGTTCAGAAAACAGGGGCACCACACCTGACGATCTTGGCAGACATAACCTTTGCTCGCGGCAAGCTCCATAATCAAACCCGTAACGCATACACTATATGGACAAAAGTACTGGGTCACCCAAGCATTACACCTACAGGAACTACTATGACATCCCATTCTAAATCCATAGGCATCAGTATGGAGTTGGTATAACAGCTGCCACTCTCCTTGGAAGGCCTTGCACACAGTGCGTCTGTGAGAATTTTTGCCCATTCATCATTAAGACCATATGTGAGGTTTCATGTTGGACGTGAAGGCCTGATTTGCAATCTCTAGTCTAGTTCATCCCAAAAGTGTTCGACGGGGTTGAGGTCAGGGCTATGTGAGTGAGCCAGTCAGGTTCTTCCACACCAAACTCACCCCACCACGTCTTCCTGGACCTTGTTTCATGTGCTGGTAGATAAGAGCCTCTTCGCTAAACTGTTTCCACATAGAATTGTCCAACATGCTTTGGTATGCATATGCCTACGCAACCAGCATCAGTGCCTGATCTCAAAGATGCTCTTAACGATGAATGGGCAAAAATTCCCACAGACACACTCCAATGTGTTGTGGAAAGTCATCCCAGAAGAAAGCCAGCTGCTAGAGCTACAACAGGGGGGACCAGCTCCATATTGATGCCTGTGGATTTATAATGGGTTGTCATTCAAGTTTCCTGTAGGTGTAAAGGTCAGGCGTCCCAATACTTCTGTCCATATAGTGTAGATGCTTGATGTCCAGCTCAAAGCGGATGCCAGGGTTGGGTTAGGTTTATTCCCACTGGGGCCAGTGTGAGACTTAGCAAATTAGACCTCTGCCTGTGATCAGAAGGTTGCTAGTTTGTGTCCCATGGTCAGCAGATTTATATCACTGTTGGGCCCTTGAATATTAACGCTCTAAAAGTTCTCTAGCGCTGGATGAATAGCTAATCCTGTTCTCAGACCCCAAAATTGACCCTTACTTGTATGCCTGAGTCTCAAAAGACGGTATAATGGGGATATGTGAGAAGGAGCATTCCAGTGTATTTGTATAAACAGAAACTAAAGAGTCATTTCCTGTTTTGGTTGCACCTGAATTCATGCACTGTTTCTATGATGCATCTTCCCAGAAATTCCCAGAATTCCACTCCACAGAAACTCAAAACCACCCATGCGTCAGGTTTAAACCCTGAGACACTGCCTAGTTTGGAGAACAAAAAAAAAGATAAGATGCACTTTCTGGGACGATGGTTCTCTCTACTCAGATCTGGAATAAAATACGAGGGCTGAGAATCAGAGCCGGGCCAGAGGGTAGGGTGTAGAAGTGCTGCAGAAGGCGGAACGTTCCATGCCGGTGTTTACAGATAAATTTCAAAGTGAATTGTAACCTCTGCAAAGGGAGTCACTTTGGAGAAAAGGTGTTTGCTAAGCAACTAAATAATGGAGAGTATAATAATGCTCAAAGCCGAACTGTACTCCATTCCTCCCCATTAAGCCGCTCTTAAACCGGGCGTGCTCCTCTCAGCCATACTTACTGCAGAAATATGTCCCTCTCCCTCAATTAGAAAGCATGGGTGCACTCTCCGCCACGTCGGGCACTGCAACTCCCAGCCGCCCATCATGGCAGCCAATCAGAGTGATTTATTTGCCCTTAAACTCCCCCTCCTTCAATTCTTACCCTCCCCCCCCCACTGTTTCCACTCCTTTTGTGCAGTTTTTATTTTTTATTAATGGCTTTAATTTTCGGAGGAGGCCTTGGAGCCGGTGGGGCCCCTCGTGCGCTTCCGGCTCCTTCCCTGGGGGACCCGCGGTGCTCCGTCTTCCTTACCGCCATGGCGTCTTCAAGGTGGCGCTTCCGAGCGTCCTTCCTCCCTGCCGTCTCTGCCCCGTGGCTTCGATCAGGTGGGGGGGGGATGCGTCATTTGTCTCTGTGCTTCGCATGGTGTGCTTCTCCCAGTCACTCACATACACACACACACGCACACGCACACACACACTGCGGCACCGCAAGAGCTAGAAGCCGACAGCAGCATGAGACTGTCCCACGGTAGGGTGATGTGTGCCAACTGCAAGCGACCCTGCCATACGATTCATCTGTCTCCATGGGATGAGTTAATTAAGCGGACAGGTCGATGCATGTGCCCCCGCCCACGTGGCATCCGGTCTGCCCCATGTGACAAAGAGGACGGGGGCGACCTTAGCAATCAGGTAAGTCCAGCTAACCAGCTGCAGGAAAGAAAACAATTTAATCACAGTTTTAGCGTAATCATTGCGAAAGCTAACTGGAACATAGGAGTGTTCCTGTACAAAAGCGGTTTGCAAGTGGATAAAGCTTTAGGTCGGGCTGTGATGGAGGAGGGAGGAACACACACACACACACACACACACACACACACACACACACACACACACACACACACACACACACGCACACGCACAGACACACACATCGCTGCAGTGAGACTAACAGCAACGCTCTGAAACATGAAACTAACAAGAAGAATCATGAAAAAACTGCCACAGGCTGTGACATTCAGTGACAGGAGCAGAAATCACATACATGCGCTAGTGCATACAGACACACACACACATATACACAAATTAGGTATCTATATCTTTGTGGACTATTGGCATTGAATTGGCTGTTCACCCATCGTTAATGCCATGGCCAGGTAAATAGGTGAGTGTAGGAGGTATCCATAGTATGGCAACAGACATTTTTAGTTTTGTGATTGTTTTCACAGATTTTTATAAAATTGAGTGGCCTTTTTGTGGGGATTCAAATAATGTCCCCCAAAGGTCAAAATAACAGGTTTTTACTACACTGTGGGGACATTTGGCCGACACAACCCAACTAATCCTGGAACCAAAGGCTGCAACATTCAAGCCGCAGAAACAGACACACATATGTACACTATACGCTATATTGCTATAATCCACCACTAATCAGAAACACATGAAAGCTGGTAATACTGCAGTATTGTTTTATTTTATTTAGAAAGGTGGATGAAATGGGTCATCCCTGCCTCACTGGGACATCCCTGCCTCACTGGGTCATCCCTGCCTCACTGGAACATCCCCACCTCACTGCGTCATCCCCACCTCACTGCGTCATTCCTGTCTCACTGCATCATCCCTGCCTCACTGGGTCATCCCTGCCTCACTGGGACATCCCCACCTCACTGCGTCATCCCTGTCTCACTGCATCATCCCTGCCTCACTGGGATATCCCCGCCTCACTGCGTCATCCCCGCCTCACTGCGTCATCCCTGCCTCACTGGGACATCCCCGCCTCACTGCATCATCCCTGTCTCACTGCATCATCCCTGCCTCACTGGGACATCCCTGCCTCACTGCGTCATCCCTGTCTCACTGCATCATCCCTGCCTCACTGGGACATCCCCACTTCACTGGGACATCCCTGCCTCCCTGGGTCATCCCTGCCTCACTGGGACATCCCAACCTCACTGCGTCATCCCTGTCTCACTGCATCATCCCTGCCTCACTGGGACATCCCCACTTCACTGGGACATCCCTGCCTCCCTGGGTCATCCCTGCCTCACTGGGACATCCCAACCTCACTGGGTCATCCCTGCCTCACTGGGACATCCCCACCTCACTGGGACATCCCTGCCTCACTGGGACATCCCCACAACCTCAGTTGCTTCCAAAAAGCCGTCGCCACATAAACACGAACGTACTCACTGATATGCAATGAAGTGTGCACACACAGACAAGGACGCGCAAGCACACGGAGACTAGCTAACGTGCATGTACTGCGCACACAGACGCCAACGCACCTTCTTTGAAAAGAAGTCATCTTTTATATGACAGGACACCTTAATTGACGAGACTCCGCGTTTCACCAGGACAGAAAAACATAAAACAACAGTAGCAATAAAGACACCAAGTAATGAAGAAAAGCCTCATTCAAAAGCCTCATTCAAAAGCCTCATTCAAAAGCTTCATTCGCCCCCGGCTTGTGTGTGATCACCCGAATTCCCAGGGTGCATTGCTGCACTGGGCAAAGTAAAGCACAAACACACAGAGAACCATATGAAGTAGCGCCCATCTTGGAACCAGAAGCTCCAACACACTATCTACAAAAACGGGAACATAAAACAAACATCCTTGCTACATAAACAGCAAGCCTGTGGTCTGTTATATGGTGTATGAAGAACAAAACATTAAAAATGAAGGACATTGTTCGCTTTGCGGGTGCTAACTGTCCAGACAGTGGACACCTTGTGTCGCTGGCTGGTCTGGACACATTTTCACACATGTAGGAGGGACTGAGGACAAACAGCCTTTAGTCAGATACATGTAACACATATGATATGATGGGTGCCAGAGGGGTGACATTCATAGGTTTCCTGTGAGCCTGCAGGAAAGATTTTAATCTTTTAAACTGAGGCACGACAGGTTCAGAGAAAATGGCAGATCGGCAAAGTATGGAGTGTTAGAGACACCTCAGTGGATAAAAGTAAAACAGCAGAAACGGGGCCATTAACGGCAACATTGCCACTAATAATCACGATGGTGTGGAAAGAGGTGTCATGCTGCTTTCACACCCAGAATGATGCCCAGCTTTCACAGACAGGGCTCAACCCAGTCTAGTCAAGGTCTTCACTCAGCCTGCAGTATCGAAATTCTGAACAGGATCCTACATCAAATATTAGCTTCATTAACAATTAACAACCTGATTCTATACAGGGAAAAAGACACACAAAAACCAACTGATCTTACGTTTTTTCATATCGTGAAGTGAGGCCTAAATAGAACAATTTCTTGTGAAAAACAAAAACCTAAATATAGCCTCTACCCAGATGACCATGGGGTTACATTCCATTGAACCTATCATAGGGCGAGAATATCATGAGGTGAAAATGCATTTTAATACAGTACAGCTAACCTGATGAGATACAAGACTTTGGGCTTTGCATTGGCTTTTCATGCATCATTAAGGCATTTTTAACTTTAACTTGCCATAACAGGCAAATTGTTTTTGGGATTAATGAATTATGTATGCATGTATGCATCCATCCATCCATCCATCCATCATCCATCCATCCATCCATCCATCCATCTATCTATCTATCTATCTATCTATCTATCTATCTATCTATCTATCTATCT
>JAODKE010000020.1:22155013-22172317 GCA_026779605.1 Mormyrus hasselquistii | reverse complement strand
CCTCTGAGGCAGGAAGAGCCTTCTGAGAGTAGGCCTCTGAGGCAGGATGAACCTTCTGAGAGTGGGCCTCTGAGGCAGGAGCACCTCCTAGCGGGTGCCGTAACGTTACCTGTAGGCTTCGAGTTGCATGAAAAGAAGTCAAAAGTTATGAAGGAGACGCTGAGATGAGTGGCTCACCTGAGGGACCTGACTTCAGTTCAAGCAAAAACAAGACAACAAGAGAACATCTGGTCCTCTTTTGGCATGAAGAGCACAGCAGAGTTCCGTACCATGTAGCTAAATACTTCTCGCCTTCTGGGGGCTGAGTGGGGGTGGTGGGGGGGTGGGATCTGCGTCACATGGAATACTGCCCATGCATCCTACAATAAAGGGAACAGAGACTCCTTAGAGACTGGTAAGGCTTTCTCACCTGTACATCGTAAGGAGATCAGGAGAATCAAGGGATGCAGAGCCCAGCAGAATATGCCAAAGTGATGGGCGAGGTCACCTCTGGTCACAGGAAGTCTAGCACAATAGCAAGCACACTTGAAAAAAGAAAGAAGAAAGAATACTGATTTACAGCTCGAACCTCAGAGGAATGCTTTTTATGCCTTAGAAGGCATTTCAACCACAGCGTCCTGGGCAGATGCCGACCAATCAGATTAAATCATTCCTCTTGTTTGAAGGTGACATGAGAATATTTCTCATCCCTCTTTCGGCTCCACCACTGCCAAGCCGTACACTGCTTTTAAGTTTAGTGTCCACTATCGCACATCCACAATGACTATCATCATTTCTGGTCCAGGGGTTACAGTCAAAAACACAGAATGAAATCCCACAGCAGAACCGGGCAAGAAGAACCAGCAGAACAAATCAAGACAAGCAATAATAACAGTCACCTGACCCATGATGCCGAGACAGTGACTCCTCCCCTGACTGTGACCTCACTCGCAAAAGTGAGCCCGCCCCTAAAAGTGACCCCACCCCTAACAGTAACTGCACCCTTGACCCCACCCCTGACATTGACCCCGCCCCTGACCCCCATCATCTGAGCACGCACTACTGTGCACCGCAGACAATGAGCAGACTGAACCCGCAATCTACGGCCTTCTTAAATGTCAGGTTTTCATGCAGGGGAAATCCCCCCCCCCCCCATCCCCATGAGGCTGAGCTTGGAGCAGTCGGCCCACTAACCCACACTTTTATAGTTCCTGTAGCATGGATCTGACATTTTTATAGTGTCTTTACCACACCTGATCCTCCCCCTTCTGCCCGAACAGGACCCTCATGTGTGGGGAGGGAAGCATTAGTTTTATTATTATTAATCTTTGGTCTTCAATATTTCTATATAAATATATATTTATGCTACTTTGCATTTTTAAATCCATTTCATGATCATTTCATTGAAATCTGCCTTTGATGAGAGGCTGTGTGAGAGTCTTGCTAGAGAAGATCCTTGTGAATGTTTTGTTGGAGAAGAACTGTGAAACTTTGTCGGGAACCACGTTTTTATTTTTGCATGTTCTTCAGAATAGCGGTACATATGAATCCGAATATTGTTTTAAATTTGCCCAGCGCTGTAACAGAGAGGAGCTGTCTGGGCGGAGCTGCCCCCATTTTTTAGTGATTGATTATGACGTACACACCCACAGGTAGGGGGTTGTTGCTTAGTGTGAAGCTGCTTCTCTGCTGGGGCAGGGCTGCCCCATCCCCCCCCCCAGGTCAGCTGACTCTTTAATTAGGCGGCAACAGAAGCCAACGCTTTATTGACAAGTATCACTTCTTTGATGCTCAGAGTGTGACACGTTGATGAGCAGAGGGGAGGTGCATTGTCTTGTGTCTGGGGGTTTGGTTGGGGGATGGGGGGGGCGCTCAGTTGGCTGAACTACGAGGCGTCAGTTTTTGGGGCAGCACCGATACATTACAATCAAGACGACCCAGTGAGACATTGCAGAGCCTTGGAAAAGTGTTGGGGTTAGAATGCCTTACCCCCCTGGGGATATCAGGTAATATATCATTGTCAGCTGGGGGGGGGGGTGACCAAACGAAAAGCATAGAATGCAAGTCTCCCTTAGTTCCAGGCCGGGAAGATAACCGCCCGCCTTTCTGTTACTATTGATCAAAGGACCCCACATGATGGGTGGCAGGATGGGAACCGAAACAGACGTTCAATCGGATTAATAAAATGACACAACAACTGCCACGACCACAAGAAATACGGGAATATTTACCAGAGTAGACAGGAAGAGGCAAACTGAAATATCTAACGCAAGCGCCCCATCCGATATCGATTCCTGCCGAGTCCAAAGTTTCCCTGGCAAATTGAAATTCAATGGAAATCCTATCGTGAATTATTTGCTTTTCATATTCCAGGGGGCTTGTTGTGTTTGCAATGCAAACAGCCACGGCAGGTTAAGTGGCAGTCATGTCACATGTTTGTTCTGCAAACCTGCTAACTGTGATTGGACGGTCGCATCCAGGCCCGGTCATGTGTCCAGTGGACATGGGCAGCACTGCTTCTAACATCGGACGAGAACACTTTGGAATTCCCTCGTTACAGAAAGTATATTCTGAAACATACTGCTGAATGAAATACAAATTACCATCACAAATTAATGGGATTCAGGTTACTACTAAAATAATTTGATTGTAATGAGGTTAATATAACATTTAAACAGTGATGTATCCTTGTGTCTGCCTATGCATGAGGAATTTTCTTAAACCCAATCAAAAGTCAGGGGCAGAATATTTACCACCAATTTGTAGGTAATGATATTGAGGCAGCCCTGGTTACCCAAGGTGCCCTCCCATTATATAGCACATATGAAAAGGTGATTCTAGGACCCTCAGAATAAGAGGGTTATAATTCACACAAAGCCAGCTTTATTAGCCAATGAAATGTCTTGAATCTGTGAGTGACGGGGGAGGGGGCTTTCAGATGTGTATACTCGAGTATACCCCCCCGTGCCATAGACAGTCACCTTGGTAATGTGAATAGACTGTGCATCCACACTGGGCCTCACAGGCTGGCACAGTGCACCAAATTCAGCAACGCGACCCCTTCCCCCACCACTGGGCCCATTCCGCAAGCTGCCGGCCAGCCGGGGCCGAAGAGACGGCCGATATCCGCCACGAGCCGGCCTGTCGCGGCGTGACATTTCGCCAGAGCCTGAGATGGAGTGATAGGCTCCAGTGGTCCGTGGCCAACCTGCACTGTCCCCCTCCGCAGTCATGATGGAGTCATGGCATTTGGACCCCATTGATCAATGACACGGCAAGTAAAACAAAAAGAATAAAAATGTATTGTGGCGTCTTGGCAGGTTATGGGGTTCGGAGATGGTGACAGGAGGAGGGAAGAATGCCTATTTTCCTATCTTTTTTATTTAATCAGACCCCCCACCCCCCACACACACACACACTGCAAAAAAAAATAGACACGCTGAGATGAGGAAGAAGAGGCAGGTGGGAACCTGGGGGGGGGGGGAAGAGGGTGGAGGTGGAAGGAAGGAGAAAGGGGAGGAGCGAAAAGACGAAGCAGGAGGAGATGGAATGTGACGTGGGATTTGTCTCCCGGACTGCTGACGGGATAATTTCAGCCACACACGGATGAGCCCTTAATGATGGATCGACGCACCTGCCGGACAGCAGACAGCACGTATCTGAGCAGTTACAGAAGCCGTACTGCAAACGCCCCCCCCCCTTCCAGCCACCCCCACATGAAAATATTACACTCTGAATTATTTTCACGTCAGACATTTCAGGTTGAGCCTGTCGGGTGCTGCTCCCATGGTGACTGAGGTAGGGCAGCCCCGCAATTGAGTCCCCCCCCAGGGTGTATAGAGGGGCATACAGTACAGATATAAGTGCCCCCTCCTAGTCAGATACTGATTGAAAACATATCATTGGCTAATGATAAGGGAGCTCCCTCTGTATGAATAATGGCTATCAAATATACCGCGCACCTTAAAAAAATCCTATAAATCCCTCCCTCACAAAGCACTATGATGTGTATGAGGAAACGGTCAGTCCTGCCGTTTAGACTCTATGAGTCACAGAGCTGCGGTAAATTCAAGCCGAGCCAGTGTAAACCAGAATGCCGGGGGGGCGGTCTCTGTCTGGGGAGGCACTTTCAGCATTCCCCTGATCCATCGCAAACCGGGTTCCCCATCCCAAACAGAACAGCCGCCCCCCCCTCACATACACTAAAGTACTCCAGAAATCCTCAGTCTCCAAAAAGCCATTGATTTTGGACTCGTGCCGCCATGTCCGACTCCCAGGGCACCGGCCTGCAGCTGCAGACAAAACAAAGCAGACGCAAAGGCACAAACAACAGGTGAAGCACGTCACCACAAGCAGGTAAGGTCACCTGACACACCCATCACAATGCTACCCACCCTCCTCCCCCCCATCTGACAGTAATCGCTTCACATCATAACTAACTAACTAATTAGTGCAGGGTGTGAATCCTGGCATGCTGGTGGGCGATTCAGAGAGGGTGGTCCTTGACTCCGGCCTCAGGCCCCCTCAAAGGCCTGACCCCCCCCCCCGAGAGCCAATTAGGGGACCACCATTGACACTCAAAGGAAAACAAATTGCCTCTTTCAAGCACTGGTTCCAGCTTCTGTTTTTTTGGGCCAGATGTTATTCAAATCTGGATGGATCTGGCAGTGATTGGTGTTCACTTGCCCAGTGATGATGGGGGAGGGGGGGGGGGGTGTCTCGCTTGCATGGGCTGTGGAAGGGGGGGGGTGAATTTCACCTGTTTTGCATTTACTCCTGTACCTCTGCTAAATCACCCCTCCCAACGTTGCTGTGCAGGTGCATCCTCATCCTCAGCATGTAATACATGAAGGGGAACACGACGGCCAGAATGGCCAAAGCTTTGACGCTGCAGCAGACCTTCGTCTGACCTCAGCTGAGTCTCTCAGCGTCTAATTCTGGTATTAAAATGACAGCACTCTGGGATGCCCAATGTCTCAGTCTAACTTTGGCAGACGTCCTGCGGTGGCAAGTATTAAAAAATGTTTAAAATGTTTATCAGGGGTTGATTTCGGTCAGGATGGCAAACAGACCCACAGGACATGGGGGTGGGAGGAAAGAACAGGGAGATTTAGGGTTTAGCAAGCAGTGGGAGCTGAACAGACACATAAGAGTGTGGTATGGACTTCAGCAAGGGGGGGTTGGGGTGGAAGAGTAGATGGGGCTTGAGTCTTAAAACAGACTTGCAAGGTCGGGTCTGTCAGGATTGAGTGACGGACAATAAGGAGGCTAATCAAGGAGCTCAGAACCTGACTTTGCCCCGCCCCAAGATGTCCAGGCTCCTCCCCCAGTACTGCATTTCTCTATTTGTAAAGCTGACCAATTTGCTGATGTAAGTTAGCCTAGAGCTTATGATCAAAGGTAAAGCAGCAATGAATGGCACTCCCTACTGCTCACCACCAGCTGAAACTGTAGTGTTAGTAGGTGTTTTTTGGAGCTGTAGAGTTATTTACTAGGTTCAGTGGTTAACAGTGGTAGATTAAGGACTGGTTTAGCAGGCCCCAGTAGGAGCAGGAAATGGGTCACTCCTGAGAGTGTCCTCATAAGAGGTCTGACCGGTCAAACATTCCCGAATCAGCCAATGGTACGTGTGGCACGGCATCTGGGATTGGACCTTCGCCCGCAGACACTGGGAAGTAAAGCGTGTGGAGCATGAGCCAGTGCCACTTAGGGTGATTTATGTGAGGACGCTCCATAGACAGAGCGTGCACGTCGACTCCGGGCCGGCATCCGCTCCGGCCCATCTGTCCAGGTGCATCTCCGCAGACTCTCTCCGCAGACTCTCTCAGACTCCTACCCCCGGCTAGCTCTGTGAGGCTGCTTTGACCTTTCCTCATTAATCACCACTAAAAACAAAGCAAAAAAAAAATGCACCCATTAATGATTTCTGGCCAGACACAAAGAGCGGCAGGACGGTCAGAGATCAGTAGAGAGGCCGGGGATTGCCGATTGTCCGAGAGACGGGCCAACCAGCCAGAGATCGGCGGAGGGAGCAGCCATGTTGATGAATGCCAATGTGGGAAGAGTGAAATGAGTGAAAAGAATGAAATGTTTCAATTTGGTGATTGACAGGGGTGGGGGCACTTTGGGAGCCAATTAGCTTTCATCTGGGGGTTGTGCTCCTGTTACTCAGCCTGCTGTATACGTCTCTGGGTCATTCTTTTCATTCCCAGTCAGCTTTTTAAACCGTATGCTTCTTGTATCTTTAATGCAAGGCTACAGAACACCAAACATGCATGGAGTGATCAAAGGGGTGTGTCAGTGCTGGGCTTTAGAAATATTTTTATGCACGGAAAGACAAGAAGCCATTCTGAGGAAGACATTGAAAAAAATGAAAACGCGAGGCTTTATATGACAAATAAAACCAATCCCATCCGAAGAAACACAGCCAACACAGAGGCAAACAACAGCAACAAAAAAAAAAGCGTAGATCTTACAAAAAACTCTAAGTGAATCTGTACAGATACAGCAGAGCAGACAAGACAGAAGCTGGAAAGCGGCCTTAGCCCACAATAAATGCTGAACAAAGTACTTTTTACTCTAAAATACAGTGTGTGGGGAAAAGTCAGCTTCAATTTGGCAATGGCTCAGAGGGAGGGGGGGGGAACAGCTAATTTTACCAACAAGCAGATGCAGCAAAGGAGGTAGAATTGAGTCCTGGGCTGGAGTGTGTCGCACTTGCAGACCGGGGCTTGATACAGCCGTAGATATTCATCACCCTGAAGGAGGCGCTCTCTGTAAATGCCCCGGAGAGCAACTAAAGTAACATACAGCGGGAAAAACACAAAGCCTTCAAATGGATTAGATCTGAAAATGAAAATGAGGAGAAATGCGGGAGGCCAAACCAGTGTCCTGTTCACAAGCGGATATTTTCATACAGGTAAACTTGTCTGGCATTAAATATTTACGTTCCCTCTCCAATTGAAGAGCAGAGATTGTGAATATATTCTAAACACACTCGACAGCGCTGCAATGCAGAAAGGCCCGTGTAGGAGCAAGTGCGTCATAAGAGTGAAGTTGGATCACTGATGATATAGTGTAAAGCAGGGATGGGCAACTTTACCCGCAAAGGGCCGGTGTGTGTGTGCAGGTTTTTGGGATAACCTGTAGGTCAGCTGTTCAAACCCAGGTGTGAGGATTCTTCAGCCAATCAGTCCTCTAATTAGTAATCTAATTAAGGAGCTGCAGCGAAAACCTGCACACACACCGGCCCTTTGCGGGTAAGATTGCCCACCCCTGGTGTAGAGTAACAAAAAGTGTTAAGGGGGTACATTTACTGGGGACAGTGGCTGCATTTTACACAGTTATAATACTGAGGATCTGAACAGTTTGGGGGAGCTAATGTTCAGGCACGTTCAGCAGAATGTGAATCCCCGAGGCTGAAGCGTTAAATCCTGATATTGACAGTGCTGAGGTCCCACGTCTCCCAGAATGCTGCCATGAATCCTGCCACTCCTGATGGAGCGCCATACCCGAGCCCCAGGAGAGCAGCCATCTCCATCAAATGAAGAATTCCACCCGGCCGCGCGACCCTGGGCTCAGAGGTCAGAGGTCAGATGCAGAGCTACGAAGCTGGAGCAAAACGCACACAGATGCTGACACGCACACGCCACCTTCTGCACATCGGTACACCCCAGATTGACTTACACTGGGGAACGAAGGAATGAACATTACCCACAATTCCCCATTCCAGAAAAAGCTCCGCCCACTCCTACGGCAGGAAGAATGGTGGCCTGTCACAGCACCGGAGTGACATCGAGAACAGGGCACAGCAATGCCAGTCCTGAGAGGTCCTGAACCTGGTGGACCTCAGAAACACCGGGTAAGATGGACCAGCACGCTCTATCATTTATTCTCAAACACCAAATGCTCAGCTGTCTGCAAAGCAGCTGGGGCTGCAAACCAGACCAGCTGCTTCATTGAACAATAGTAGAATCCTGGAGAAAACTGCAGTTGCAGCTAGTTACAGTGTTATTAAATGATGGCGCCCGGTGCTGGAGAACATGTACAGCAATGCACGTGACACTGCGCACACTCTATCCGCGGGGTAGAAATTATGCAATAAAAATAAATTAAAGGTTATACTAACAAGGTTTAAAAAGTAAGACTAAAACATCCCTGGAATACTACAGTATGATCTTCAACTACTAAAGTGAATTATAAGAGAGATGGAAAGATGCACACATTTTTTTGAAAAATCACAAATCCATTTAGAAGGGAGACTGGATGACGGAATGGATACGGCAGGCCTGCAGAGAAGAGCAAACATCCTATGCCTGCTGTAATAAGACTGAGGGTGAACGCATGAGAATTGCCATGGAACTCTCCGCCTCTTCAGTTCCTCTCTCATAGAAATCAGCAGCTTTACATCCATAACAATTAAGGCTTGATCACTGGTGTGCAGGTGGGGCTTTTGCCCCGTGACCTTGACCCAGAACACCCACACGCCCCCCCCCCCCCATCCCCCATCCCACACGCAGAGGCTCCTTACGTATCTGCCTTGCGATTTCCGGCAACAAACAGGGGACAGAGGACAAACAAATAAGGAAACAGAGAGACGTGGCCCCTTTAAGAACAGAAAGCTGAAGAACCTTCTGGCAGCATTGAAATGCCTCATGAAGGGCTGTGGCTGGCCTCTAAAAACCACAGTAAAGCACTTGTCCTCCATATCTACCCATTCAACCTTCTAAATAACCAAGCCGAATACTGAGGCCAGTGATAATGGACGGGATTTCATTGGGGGGGGGGGGGGGGCGGCTCATAAGAAACCATTCACCCTGAGTTGCTCTGACCTCCGTCATTCTGCCCCCCACAGGCCTGTACAATCGATCTGATGTTCATGTGTCAATTTGATTAACTGATCATTCCGGAGCATATGACTGGCATAGCCTTGATTCTGCTGTCAGAGAAATCACAGAGTACAAGCGGGGCAGGTGATGCAACTGAGGGAAAATGAAATCTGATTAAAATATCAGAATGTAAGAAGGAAAAAAAAACAAACAAATCAATAGAGGCCAAGTCTGAGAAAACAGCCTTCTGCTGTCAGCGTACTTAGCTCAGGCTATGTCAACAAGCCGCCATTTTTTTCATCTGGGTCAATCGCAGAGAGCTGTTTCCATGTGGAAACTAGAAGTGGGAGTCAGTGGGAGTCATGCCCTGTCTGAAAGACACATGACCCCGGTAAAGGGTATGTACAATTTAGCGGCTTCGCTTCCTCGCATGACAGGAGCACCTGCACAACACCAGCCAAGAAACAGCTGACAATCCAGTGTTAAAACAGCACAGCAAGGTGCTGGGGATCTGCACTGTCTGTCAGTCAAACCACAGGGAGCGTTTTCTGACCTTTAACCTTCAGAATGAGCGGAAGATATGGGAGCTGGATTTTTTTTGTGACCTGTACGTTTGGTGCACATTCACACAGAAGCTCTGAGTTGCCTGGTTGATCCACGGTGATAACATGGCCGCTACGAAACAGCCCGAGGAGATGTGGTGACAGGGGTGGGGGCACAGTCATCCGTTCTTCTGTCTTTAGACAAAGCTTTGGTGTGGATGAATAAAGCATGAAAACTGCCTTGGCAGAAGATCTGCCATCCAAGACGCCACCCCCCTCCCCGCTCACATGATTGTCATGTCAATGGCCGCTTGGATCTCTTTGTTCACTTCCTGTGTGTTTCCACAGAAATATCCTTGAACGGAAAGAAACGAAGCAGGGAGCACTGAAAGAGAATGAGGGCGTGCTGGAGAACGGACAGGCGAAGCTAATCCTGCCGCCATGGCAACCCTCACGTTTACCTTGAACTTGGGTGAGGCGACACTGAGAGAAAACAAGCAAAGGAAAGAGAAAAAGAGAAGCAAAGGTGCCAGGAGAAAGCAGAGTGTATAAGCAGTGAGTAAGAGAAGAGAGTTAAGGAAGAGTATTAGAGAAGAGAGTTAAGGCAGAGTATTAGAGAAGAGAGTTAAAACAGAGTGTTAGATAAGAGAGTTAAGGTAGAGTATTAGAGAAGAGAGTTAAGGCAGAGTATTAGAGAAGAGAGTTAAGGGAGAATATTAGAGAAGAGAGTTGAGGCAGAGTATTAGAGAAGAGAGTTAAGGCAGAGTATTAGAGAAGAGTTAAGGGAGAATATTAGAGAAGAGAGTTGAGGCAGAGTATTAGAGAAGAGAGTTAAGGTAGAGTATTAGAGAAGAGAGTTAAGGCAGAGTATTAGAGAAGAGAGTTAAAGCAGAGTGTTAGATAAGAGAGTTAAGGTAGAGTATTAGAGAAGAGAGTTAAGGCAGAGTATTAGAGAAGAGAGTTAAAGCAGAGTGTTAGATAAGAGAGTTAAGGTAGAGTATTAGAGAAGAGAGTTAAGGCAGAGTATTAGAGAAGAGAGTTAAGGGAGAGTATTAGAGAAGAGAGTTGAGGCAGAGTATTAGAGAAGAGAGTTAAGGTAGAGTATTAGAGAAGAGAGTTAAGGCAGAGTATTAGAGAAGAGAGTTAAGGCAGAGTATTAAAGAAAAGAGTTGAGGAAGAGTATTAGAGAAGAGAGTTAAAGCAGAGTCTAAGAGAACAGTTAATGCAGGGTGTAAGAGTTAAAGCACTATGTAAGACAAGATTTTTAAAGCAGAGAGTAAGAGAAGAGTGTCAAATCAGAGAGTAAGTGAAGAGTACTAAAGAAGCAAGCAATAGTTAAATAACAGTATGGTTTAAGTTAAAGCAGAGTGCAACAGCATAATAAAAGCAGAGAATTAGAAGCATTAAAGGCAGAAAGTAATAGTGCAGGGGGCCAATCTTACCCGTAAAGGGCCGGAGTGTGTGCAGGTTTTTGCTGAAACTCCCTAATTATATCACTAATTAAAGGACTGATTGGCTGAAGAGTCCTCACACCTGGGTTTGAACAGCTGACCTAAAGGTTACCCCAAAAACCTGCATACACACCGGCCCTTTGCCGATAAGATTGGCCACCCCTGTAATAGTGTTAAAGCAGAGAGTAAGAAAAGAGTGCTAAGAGTGTTAAAGCAAAGCATGAGTACAGAGTACTAACGTAGGTTATAAAAGATGAGCCTTAAATTAGAGCGTAAGAGAAGAGCATTAAAGTGGAACATAAGGTAAGAGTGTTAAAGCAGTGTGTAAAGGTGGATTAAGGTGGAGATTTGCTGGAGTGCAGTTTCAGGAATCATTAAAGTTAATGTGATCCGATGTAAAGTCCACACGCTGATAGGTAAATGGGTGTGCGTGCGAGAGGCCTGGCAAGCCAGGGTCAGCACCGTCAGGGGCAGGAACTGCAGCTGTGTCCTCTAAGGCTGCAGAGCTTCTAAACAGATTTCAGAAGTAGGGAAAAAAGGTGAGACAGGGAGAGAAAGAGAGAGAGATGCACCTCCTGCCCATGCCCGCATTCCCATCGACTGTCACTCTCTCGCTCACAATCACACACTCCATTTCTATCACACTCTTTCATTTCACTCCATTTTAAACAGAGCTTTGTCGGTATGACTATTTGCAATTGTCATCAAAGCTCTTTATGGGAACACGGTGTCTCTCTCCGACAAGGTCGCACAATTACAAGCAGAAAGGCAGACGGCTCACACATGCACACACGCACCACTACGTGTGCAAACACAATCAGCGCTCGACACTGAATTACAGCGGTATGAGCGCTGAAAAATCATGCTTCTTCTAACATGCGGCATATCCGAAGGATCATAAAGTGATTTGGGTCAGAATCCCCCAGGATGATGGCAATAAAAGATGCCCTTTGTAACAGAGGAGTGATGCTCAAAAATACACCATGGGCAGGATCACCACCACCTGGCTGAACCCAGCGAATGGCTTGGACAATTCAGTGTCAGCCTACAGGAAGCTGGCCATTTCCAGGGTTAGAAAACACTACCAGCACATGATAAGCTGAGGCTAAACTCTGAACCGCCCTTACATCCAAAAATAAAAAAAAAAACACAGTGAAAGATAATATCAAGCGAAAAGACGGGAATGAAAGAGGAAGACGTTCCATCTGTTCCCCTAAACAAACGACCCGCTCAGTGACTGTTAGGAGGGTAACCTTTTCGGCTGCGTTCTCAGTCAGCGTGCACTTTATGAATATATAAAGACAAATATGACCAGCCACTGAGACACGACTAACGACAGGGCGAGAGACGGAAGGGGGAGTGGGAGGCGGGGAGGGGAG
Organism: Mormyrus hasselquistii; assembly: GCA_026779605.1. NCBI lineage: Eukaryota > Metazoa > Chordata > Actinopteri > Osteoglossiformes > Mormyridae > Mormyrus > Mormyrus hasselquistii. Next base: position 22,160,138 of record JAODKE010000020.1, on the reverse strand, counting down.
GGGAACACACTTCTTTATTGGATCGTGCCGAGGTCCTGGGGTGTGCCGGACATGTAGGCCCAGTTCTGAGAAGAACACAAACACTCACGCCCAGCGCCAGTCGCCGTCTGTCGTGGAATCACCCCCGCCCAGGAGCTGCCAGAGCGTTTGGCGCCGGGTTGGAGGGTGGGTCCACATGGCGTGTCTTTCTCTACATCGCTGCATCTTTCTCCGGGTGAGGATGACGCCTGGGAGGATGGCCAACAGTGGCACATTTTACCCGTCATTAAAAGAGACATGATGCCGCAGGCCTGACCCTATGCATTACCCCCCATGTACACAAGGGGCACATGGAGCGGGGCAGTCCTGAAGGTGTGTTTTCATCGGTCAAGGCTGAATGACAAACTGCATACATTCACAGCCGCAGGGAAGCAGCAGCCCAGCTTTCACTATTACACTTGGATCTCCACAATAATGATAAGGAATCACAAGGATACCATCCTTGGTACCATCAGACAAACGATGCAGCATTTCCATTTGTCACTGTTTGTTTGCTTTAAAGGCTTCTGTGCAGGGAAATGTGTCATCCTTAAAATTTGTGGCCTTTGGCAAGTTGTGTTGAAGGATTCGCCCGTGGCTGTGGAGTGCAAAGTGAAGTCTGACTGAGCGCCTGTCTGTCTGACTGCCCCCAGGCCACTCTGGGTTAATAGGATCTTATTAAGGAAATCATACAGCACCCAGGGCAGGTCAGGGACAGCTCCCCGAGTACGCAGTCGAATGAGTCGGAGTAGGTTTGTAGAAATGCCGCGAATTACGTCAGGGGATAATGCAGGAACTGTTGATTCTGATTATTTCTGGCGTGTCGGAGATCTTGGTGTCTGGTTTGAAGACGAGAGAGAGAAGCCTCTCTGAGTTTTGGCTGGATTCATCAATTCTGGCTCCCCTTCATCCAATATTCAACCGCAGCCCTTGGTCAAATTTTACGATGACAAAACGATTTCAGAAGGAGACACTCCATCACCAGCAGAGTGGATCCCGACGACACAAACGACTGTTCTCCAACGCGGGCACTGTGTGCGTTAAGCACCGATTAGCGTGGAGTTATAGACGGGAAAACGCAGTAAAGATGTAAATGATTAGGCTCTGCACAGCGGGGAAAGATAAATCTCACGCAAGCATAAAATTGGACTGTTGTGGCTTTGGTGTTATAACATGAACACAGTTATGCTCACATACATAATGTTCATTATTGACTGTTAAATTTCGCACCTGCTTTGTTTGTAGATCTGCATTTTTAAATTAATGTCAGTCACTGGACCCTACTGTATGCCGAAGAAAATTATATAATTATGCCAATTATGTCCTTATGATTACCTGGGCTAGCTGTGTCATTAAGCTGAGCAAATGCCTGACGACCCTGGGACTCCTGGAAGCTGAGCTGGGGCATATCGCCCCAGGGGGGATAGTGGTAACCCCCCCCCCCCAACACCACCACCATTGCATTGCAGAGGAATCATCTTCCAAAGCAAACAGGTCCAGGAGGGAGGTAGTGTTTGCTTTGGGTGGGATGAGGAAGAAGGAAGTGACCATTTGTTTTAAAAAGAAAAAGAACTGATGGTGGGAGAAAGGAGGTGTATATTTACAGGGGTCTAAAAAGTTTAATTTTGGGGGAAAAAGTCATTCCAGTGGGTGCACTTCTTTTTGAGACTTTGGGCACAGATGATGCTACCTGGTGTGACATTTTCACGTGTAGCGTTTAACCAGAAGTTACTGTGACTCTCGCTCTGGATTCATGCTCTTAACCGGGAAGCTACACGCCAGCCCGTCGTCAATGGGTCACGCGTTCGGCGTTCTCTCCCAGGGCGCGAGATGCAGACGATACTTCAAACCATGGGAGCTTTTCCAGCCCAGCCACAAGGTTGCTGTCACAGCAGCACGCGGCGTGAGGAATGACTTTGCTTACAATTGTTGTGCAACACGTCAAGTGTAAAGGGAACATCTGGGTTTTCCTCGCCGTTTACCGTCCTCGTCACGCGCGCTGTAGCCGTCAAACGAAGAAGCAGATGACAGACGGGACCCTGAGGCTTCTGCTCTCTGATGAACCAGAGCGGCGCCTGAAGCTAAAGCATACCACCCCGCAGTCACCTGGGAGGCGGGAGCCAAGCCGTTGCCATGGTCACCGGATAGGTTCTGTCATTTCCAAGCAACTTCGCCTCAAATAGACTCAGACGGAACAAATCAAATCGGGAGGTTTTTAATGAACATTTTGATGATCATATGATTAATATTTATAGAAGTACTTCTTAAACTGAGCAGAATATTAGGGCCCTGTGAGAAAAAACGGGAAGAAATAAAAATACAGTTTTTTAAATTAAAAAACGCACTCATATACACAGGAAAGAAAAGCACAATGATTCTATGAATAAAGTCATATGAAGTGAAAATGAGAGTTTACAAAATTCTGCCCCTATAATTAAAGGGCACAAATATGTTGTAATTAAAAACCAGCAAATTTCTTTTGTAAAAATAATCACGTGGCACCTAATTGACATATGTTTATTAAGAATAAATGAATGAAAAGAAAAATATGCTATAATCTACACTAAAATATGGTAAAGACATAATTCAGTCGGTGCCCCCGGTCCAGAAAGCCAGACCATATTGCTGGTTAATCCCCCGCACCCCCCCTCGGAGACATGGCAGAGCACAGCGTGAGGCCGAGTTTGAAATAACATGGATGCGGCTGTGCTGTGCTGTGCTGTGCTGTGCTGCGTGCGGGACTGATTTGTGAGGGGTTCTGGGGAGGATCGGATGGGCCCAAACTGCATGCCGGTGTTTTGCAAACACGCGGGCAGCATCCCCGCACCTCCATCCAGCTCCGGTCCTCCGTAAGAGGGTGTGTTCGTCCGTCTCAGGTTCCAATCTCCCGTCTCCCAGTGTGTCCTTGGCTGCCATGGACACACCACATCCAAGCCCCCCCTCACGAGTCCTTGAGATTAAATCTCACAAAGCCCTCCTATCAAAAATGCTCCATCAGACTCCCTACCTCCTTTGGGGGGGGCAGGTCAAAACACTGGTCCCCCTTGGCCTGGATCTCCCACACTGTTTAACCAAGTTCTAGAAACAGAAGCACACACAAACACACTCACACAGACGTGCTTCAAATGCACTGAGCAATTACTGGAGAAACACTGCACAGCACTGGAAGAGAATATGATTATTTCAACAGCATATAAACACGATGAGGGCTGACCTGACACAAAGCATGCAGCACCTGTCTGCAGTGACATAGCCCAGTTCGCTACGCATCCCACTCAAGGGGATGGCGCGCGCGCGTGTGCATGTGTGTGTGTGTGTGTGTGTGTGTGAGAGACAGAGAGTATAATACGAAGTCACCCAAAACAGAGGCGGATAGACGTCTTTGTTGTCACCATGTCACGGGGACGTGCAGATCCTCCTCCGAAGGTGTCACCGTACATTATTCAGCGAGCATCTAACACAGACAGGCGCAGACAGCATTCAAACCCGTCGCGGTTTCAACATCAATTTAAAAGTATTTCATGACCCCAAAACTCATTCTGAAGAAGCTGCGTACACAAAAAAGCAAACGCTGATTATTGTCTTTGTTTTAGTGCCGAATACCAGGACAGGGGGAGGACCACAGAGTCAGTGAGCATCGCGGGGAAGACAGGGGGCGACCCAGTGCCTCTGTACAGAGACTGGGCCGCCTCCCTAATATATTCCTGACTCAAGGCTTTCGACGCGATTCTGCCCTTGCGGCAGTGTTTCCACAGAACTGCCCTGCCAATCACCGGCAACATTTATGCAGATTGGATTCTGGGAAAAAAGAAAAAACATGCTGCGGCAGCCGAAAATTTATTCGGTGGTAAACGCCGTCTGCGTCTCCTGTAAGAGGGCTAGGAGATGCCCCTCAACTTTCAAGCTGCGCTTCGCTCTAACACCATTAACGGCTGAGCGTGAGGGACGGGTGCAAGAGTGTGCGGGGGGGGGAGGGGAATAAATATGGACAATTAGCTTTGTATGTGTCCATTTCTCATCCGAGCGTCATGACGAAAAAAAACCAGCGTTTGTCCGAGTGCGTGTTACTGTATCCTGACATCCTGACAGAATGACAAGCGAGGAGGGAGTCAAGGTCACTCCGTGGCACATGACCTCTGATGCTCAGTCACACACACACGCACGCATATACACGCACACGCACACGGACTCATGCAAACACCACAATTTGAAAGGTTGCGTCTCTGAACTCAAGACTGCAAACTCTGCAAATCAATTTTTTTGGATCAACTTTGACCCCAGCGATGTCTCCAGGACGGGGCAGGAGGTCACTCACGTTTCGGACACCGTATAAAAAAGGCTTCTTGTGCCATACACCACAGACACAGCCAACCTTGACCCAAAAAGCAGAACATCACACACAGAAAGTGGGTGTCATGTGCAGTACCATTCAAAAGTTTGGACACATCAACCTACTGAAAAGTTTATTTGCTCTATCCTCTATATCGGTGTTTCACAATTTGGTCCTTGGGGACCAAGAGTCCATCCGCACATTTGCTCCCTACCAGGAGTTGGGAGGAGCAGAATTGCGGAACATCTGTGGATCCCTGAGGGCCAGATTGGGAAACACTGCTCTACATTTTAGAATAATTATAAAGACACTAAATTATAAATGACATATATTGAGCTATGCACCGACCAAAATTAATTTGTTGGAGCGGGCAGCTCTGAGCAGAAGAGTGATCCCACCGTTGGGCCCCTGAGCAAGGCCCCTAACCCCAATTGTTCCAGGGGCTGGCTGACTTTCTCCTCTATGTCTTTTTCATGAGGTGGCCTTTTCAGATGCTTTCCCAGGTTTCTTGAAGGAGTTTCCACGGTTGCTGAGCACTCATTGATTGCTTTTCCTTCACTCTCTGCTCATATTCATCCGAAACCATTTATCCTGGGTTTGACTCAGGTGGCCAGGTCATGTGATATGACACTGTTAAGAACATAAGAACATAAGAAATATACAAATGAGAGGAGGCCATTCGCCCCATCAAGCTCACTTGGGGGAGAACTTAACTAATAGCTCAGAGTTGTTAAAATCTTATCTAGCTCTGATTTAAAGGAACCTAAGGATTCAGCT
>JAODKE010000020.1:22130111-22152798 GCA_026779605.1 Mormyrus hasselquistii | reverse complement strand
GGGGGGGGGGGGGGGGGGGGGGGGGGGGGGGGGGGGGGGGGGGGGGGGGGAGCGTGTGGGGGGCGGGGGGGGGGGGGGGGGGGGGGGGGGGGGGGGGGGGGGGGGTTATTACATTAATATCTCAGTGGAAACGGCAACTAGGCAGACAGCAAAATATCAGTTGTAAATGTTATTTAATTAACAACCCAAAATTAATGATTTATATGCAACAAATATTTTTATCATTCTTAGTTGAGCAACTGTATTTATGTAATACAACATTAACAGTATTAAATATTATAATACAGTAATAAAATATCTGAAAGAATTAATGCTTTTGTGGGGCCATAAACTGCCATAGCGATAACATGATCACTACTATTATTTTTTGTTCTAGAACGTTCTTTCTTCTCTTTTAATACAATTTCAGGAAAAAAATCCCTTTCTGTAAAAACACAAACACATCGACTCATTTATTACTTGGTTCCACAGGGGAAATCTATGCTGCACCCCCCCCCCCCCCTACTTTCTAACTTCGAAATACACACACACATAAGCGCACGCACACACACACACACACACACACACAATCGCACTGAAGCACAGTCAGACAGGTTTGGATTAGACCTTCCTAAAGTGTACTCAGATTTGCAGGCAATTATGAGGGATTTACTCGCCTCAGTTGGAATAGCTGTGCCTCATATTTCTGCAGGAGCACAGGTAAGCCACACAGCTTCTCCCCAGAGACACCATTGGACCAGATAATCGCGGCTAAACTTCTCCCGGAGCGAAGGATATTCTCTGCCGTGACTCTGCCTTATGAGTTAGGTCGAAGATTTCCATCCCGCTCATTTAGAAGCTGCCATCTTTGTCAACACTCTGAGATCTTCCAGCCCTGTGAGAGGACATAGATGTGAAGTTGAAATGGCCTTCAAGAGAGCGAATCGCAATGGCTAATACAGGGCAGTGTGTTAGTTTAGCCTTAGACGTCTGCGGTGCTGCTGCTCCAACCCAATCCATCCTGTCTCCACCTGCTAGCACCCAGGATCTGGAATCTAGTCCTGAGAAACATCCTACAGCTCATGAGCATTGAATTATTCAGTATCCAAAACAACCAGGCCTAAAAGGTACTCTCTGAAATATTACACATTTGTAAAACCTGAGACCTGAAAATGGATCAGTGACACATCTCTTGGTAGCAAAGATTTACACCGTAAACCATGAGAGACTAAATAGACGGTGAAGAAACAGACAGAGAAGGAATACTAGCTGTGTGAGGTGATGGGCACCCTAACCTGAGTCACAACACCATTAACCCCCACCCAGCCCTAACCTTAAGCATAAGTAACCAAGCAAAATACAAGACTGTGGACATTTTTAGTTTTTTTTTTTTTTTATTGTAGTCACAGATTTTTATAAAATTAAGATTATCTTTGTAGGGACTGAAAAAAAACCCACAAGGCAAAAAGCTGGTCCACACTGAAAAAGGCTCCCTGTCAGAATAACAGGTTCCTATCACATTGTAATCTACATATGATCCACACACACATTATTATTATTATTGTTATTATTATTATTATTGTTGTTATTATTATTATTATTATTAATAATAATAATAATAATAACAACAATGACAACAACACACACATAAACAAAAGTTGATTTTTTCCTTGCACACCAAAAAAACAGAAGCGGCCTGGCTCAAAGCATATGCATCGAGTCACAGTGCCACTAATCAGGAAAGGAAACGGTGGGTAATTTGCTGTCAAGCTGTCAAGAGACGTGCAAAAAATAAAAAAAGAAAGAGAAGAAAAGGAGAGGAAAATGGAAGCCACGGCACAACGTCCCTAAGAAGGAGCAGAGCGGCGGATGGTGGCGGGCGGCCATTAGGCCCTTTGCTTGCCTTGCTGGCGGCTTGTGCCGCTCTGTATTTCTCTGTAAACAACGTAAAATGGCCCGTGCTGCCTACAAGAGTATTTATATCAGCGACGGGGCTCACCGGGGTCCATGGCCCGGGGCTAGCTGCCAGAGGAGGGACAGGCAGAGAGGAAGAGAGAGAGGTGCAGACACCGAGAGGAAGACAGGCGGAGAGAAAGAGAGAGAGGTGCAGACACCGACAGGGAGACAGGCAGAGAGGAAGAGAGAGAGGTGCAGACACCGACAGGGAGACAGGCAGAGAGGAAGAGAGAGAAGTGCAGACACCGACAGGGAGACAGGCAGAGAGAAAGAGAAAGAGGTGCAGACACCGAGAGGGAGACAGGCAGAGAGGAAGAGAGAGAAGTGCAGACACCGACAGGGAGACAGGCAGAGAGAAAGAGAGAGAGGTGCAGACACAAAGAGTGAGACAGGCAGGGAGGAAAAGAGTGAGAGGCAGAGACACAGAGAGGGAGACAGGCAGAAAGGAAGAGAAAAACAGGCAAAGAAACAAAGAAGGAGAAAGGCAGAGAGGAAGACAGAGAAAGAAACAGAGACACAGATAGGGAGACAGGCAGGAAGAAACAGAGAGAGAGACAGAGACTGGGAGAACGAGCAATAGAGAGCTTCAGGTGGGTGAACAGACAAACCTTAACAAAGACATGGTGGAGCCACCCAGCGCCTTATTACCCAGTGGCTACACAGCCTGCATTTAGTGCTTCTCACTCACAGGCATCATTAAATGCCATCCCGGAGTTTTTGGACAGTAAATGCCTGCACAGGAACAAGATGACCGCGACAGGTCATTACCACAAATGGATGTCGTAAGCAGGGAAACAGGTGTAACTGGAACAGAGATAGAAGAAGGAGCATTCTGGGTACTGGGAAGGACCGTGGACCAGCTATGGAACCATTTTGTGGGTTTTTCTCAGTCGTGTTGGCATGAGGTAAAACTTGCCAGTAGACTTTTGGGGAGTAACTTTAAATATCGTACATGCGAAAGTTTTTTGCTTAAATTATACAATACTGGAAGGCAGCAGGACACTCTTTAAAGGTCACTCTTTAAGGGTCACTCTTTAAGGGTCAGCAGGGATAAATGTTACTGTACCTGTATTGTCAGATTTGGTCATTACAGCAGTAACCATCAAAACAGGGCTTTTTAAAAAAACATTTCACCATATTCAGCATATGCTTCTCTCCAAGTGTTTTTCCAGAGCATCAGGCACCGAACTTTTGGTACTTCAAGGTGTTGGTTTTCCACTGGTGTAAAAACTGGTACCGGCACCGAATCACAATGCAAGCTGGGGTATTTTGTGCTGAATTCGGAAAAATGGTTGTAGTATATTATACGGTTGGATAATGTGCAATATTAATACCAACATCGCATTGTCATGCCCCGATCATCCGTTCTTCTCGTGTGCCACGCCCCCTCATCAACCCCGTGTGGATTCCCCGTGTTTATCAGCTGTTCCCGATTGTTGTCAATTGTATTTAGTCTGCGTTTCCGTTTGTTTCCCCAGTCCGGTCATTGTAATGTTGCCCAGTGTTTTGCCTGTCCCTGCTGGTCCTGCGCCTATTAAACCCCGTGTTTGCCCCGACTACTCGTTTCCGGCGTTTCCAGCGTAACACGCATGTTATGTACATATAATTCTTACATCGCTAGTCAGCCTTATAAATAAGGCTTTTTCCTTGCTTTCAGTCCTGTACGGACATCATAGCGCAGGGGGTAAAAGTTATGAATAAAAGAATGACCAGACTTCCAAAACCAAAACCAGGTACTTCACCGGCGAAACAGCTGTGGGAGGATCTTCCCGGGGTACCCAGGATGGTCCCGGCGAACTACACCTTTTGCGACCCCAGTCTGTACTGGCCGGACGCGGACTGGCGACCGAAGCCGGCTCATGGGATGCCTGGTTTCACTGCAATAGCACGGAAGAAGAAGCGGAGAAGCAGGGGAAGACGCGCAGGAGGTCTGTCTGGGAGCTATCTCTGTTTCCGCCGCTTACCCTGCTGCGTGTCGGGAGACTCCATGCCCGATTCTCAACCCGGCGATGTTCGCGGGTGATGTCATCGCCGCTTTGCCTAGGCGGACACCCGAAGTTCATCCGCCCGCCGCTTCGCTGCTTAAGCCAGCCGCCCACCCCATCATTGGGACGCGCTTGGCCCTTAAAGGGGCCAGGTCCATTCAAGATGCTATCCCGCGGGTTCCGCGGTTTTGGAAGCCTGCAGCGCCCCCCATGGCTCCTGAGGATGCAGCCCGGCCTGGAAACGGCTAGGAGGTTTTTTGCCCTCCAGGGATTATACTGGCGGGTGGTAGGGGAGCCCACCATAAGAGACTCCCCAGAGGCTCTTATGCTCCTGGAGAAGCTCCGGGAGGAGTTTGCTGGTGTTACCCCTGAATCCCCGCTCCAGCAGCTTACCCGGGCAGAGAAGACCCTGAAGAGGCTGCTCTGCTTAAGAGCGGAGCAGGCCTCCCCAGCAGGGGATACCGTGCCTGCACCTGAGGCACAAACCCCTGCTCAGGCCCCTGAAGTTTCTGCCTTTGTCCCATAGGTTCCTGCTCCTGTGGTGCCCCCAAAGGCACCTGAGGTTTTGTTTGCTGCGGTGCCCCCTGCTGGCGCACCACTTGAGGCCCCTCCAGAGGAGGAGGTGCCCCCTGCTGGCCGCACGCCTGAGGCGCCCCCTGCTGGCCTTCCTGTCCTGCCCGGGCAGCTCGTCTCTCCTGTCCTGCACGGGCAGCCCGTCTCACCTGCCCTGTCCGTGCCTCCTCCTGCTGCTGCTGCCACGCCCATGCCACCACCTGCTGCTGGCCTGCCATCCGAGGTCCCTGCTGGCATAACGCTTGTCCAGTCCCCTGTGTGGCCCCCAGAGCTCCCCGTGGCTCCTGTGCTCCCCGAGGCTCCTGCGCCCCTCATTGGCACACCACCAGAGGCCGTTCTTGTGTCTCCTACGGCGGCAGCAATGCCCCCTGTGGTCGTGGTGCCTCCAGCTGCACTACCCCCTGCTGGCTCGGAGTTGGCGCCCCCAGCTGGTGCGCCGCCCGAGGCCATTCCTGCATCTCCTGCCCCGTCCCCTGTGCAGCTCCCAGCATTCCCTGAGACTCCTGTGCCCCTTCAGACTCCTGTGCAGGCCCCCGCGCTCCCCTCTGTGCTCCCAGTGACTCCCGTGCCCACTGCAGTATGCCCCGAGGTGCCCGCGGTCCCCGCTGCTGCGGTGCCCAAGGCCCCGGTGCAGCTCCCCATGATTCCAGATCTCCCCGTGACTCCAGTGCCTGAGCTCTCAGCTCAGCCCCCCTCGGTGCTCGCGGCCCCTGCTGCTGCTGCTACACCCCCTGAGGCCCCTGCTCAGCCCCCAGCGGACCAGGAGTCGACGGTTACTGCGGCGCCCACTGAGGACCCCGTGACTCCTGCAGCGGCCTCTGCTGCGGCGCCCGCGGCCCCTGCTGTTGCTGCACCGCCCGCAGTCCCTGCTTCAGCTGCCCAATCCCCTGTGCTCCCCTCAGTGACTCCTGTGCTCCCCCCAGTGACTCCTGTGCTCCCCGCTGCAGCGCCCGAGCTCCCAGCTCAGCTCCCTGTGGCCCCTGCCGGATTCCCCGAGGCTCCTGCGGCCCCTGCAGGGTCCCCCAAGGCTCCTGCTCTGGCGCCCGAGGCCCCCGCACCCGTGACTCCAGCCCTGGCACCCCCGTCCGAGGTCCTGGCCCTGGCTCTGCCCACGCCCGAGGTCCCGGCCCTGGCTCTGCCCACGCCATGCCCGTCGGATCTACTCCCAGCGGCCGACGCGCCATCCCACTCGGCCTCCCAGGTCCCTGCTCCCTCGGCCTCCCTGGTCCCTGCTCCCTCGGCCTCAGTCTCCCCGGTGGTCCCGGACAATCTGACCCCCGCTCCTTCCTCCTTATTGGAGTCGGAGGAGGAGTTGGAATAGGACCCCTCGGGGATTACCTTCACCATGCCTGTGGACCCCTTCAGGGGGTCACCCCAACCACCGGCACATCGACGTGGTGTTTTGTGGCCGGGCTGCCGCCTTTCGATCTTCCGGAAAGGGAGGGGGCATCAACGCTAAGGTAGGCTCCCAAAGTCCCCCTTTCTCCCCCAGACTCCAGCTAGGCAGTTGACCTCGACCTCATCCGGGCCACCTGGGCAGCCGGCCACAGCCCGACAACTGGTCCTCTCGACGGCCTGCAAATCCCTTGCCCAAGGATCTCCCCGCAACTCCCTCCTTGTCACCTCCACTAGCCCCTTTACCTGCATCTTCGCCACCCTCAGCCCCTGTTCCGGCCCCGCAGAGGCCTGCTGCCCCAGCGTGCCCTGCTTCTCGTCCACCAAAAGTCCCCACTGCTCCCTGTTGCCCCCTGCCCTTGGACCCCTTAGCCTCTGTGTTCACTCCCTGTCCTGTTTCATTGTTGTCCCCCTCTTGTTCCTTCGTGCCCTCCGTGCTTCTCCTTCGTCCCTCAGTGCCTTCGTCTTTCGTTGGTCCTTTTGTGCCCCCTGTGTCTTTTCCGTATCCCTCTGTGCCTTTGCCCCCCTCTGGTCCCTTTGTGCCCCCTGTGGTTCTCCCTCATTCCTCAATGCCCTCTGGTTCCTTTGTGCCTTCTTATCCGTTTGTGTCCATGCCCCCTGTTCGTCCCTATGTACCTCCTGTGGGTGTGCCCCCTGGTGTGGTCCCTCCATCATCCACTTTAGTGTCCTCGGGTCCCATGTTTCAGTCTTTGGTGCCCCTGTGTGTGTCTGCATTCCCTGTAGTGTGTTGTCGGCTGTCTGAGTTGGTTTCCTTGTGCCAGTTCTGTGTGTCCGTGTTATTCCCCGTGGTGCGTTGACGGTGTTTTTGTGTTTGTCTGTGTTCCCCGTGGTTTGTGACTTATTGTATGAGTTGTCCACCTTGTGCCAGTTTTGTATATCTATACTGATCCCTTATAAATAAGGCTTTTTCCTTGTTTTCAGTTCTGTATGGACATCATAGCGCAGGGGGGTAAAAGTTTTGCTAAAATATTTTTACTCTGTTACTCTGTCATAGGAGGAAAAACTTGGCAGACTTTGCAATTTTAATTATTATTCCTTTTACAGTTTCCTATATGTATAAGAATCTGTTTAAAGTTTACCTCCCCTGCTACTGCATGAGTGCTGCATGCATTCTCCGAGACAATCGTAATCATTTTCATCCTTCCTGCTTAAATCACTCGAAGACAGGCATTGGTTCTGTTTTATAAATACCCCAATATTTATTACAACAAAACCACATCACTAGGACACTATATGCCTGCTGTATTAGTATACTTCACAAAATACTTTTTAATTTCTTGTCATGCCATCCAGATCTTTTGTTTTTATATGTTCTTATGACCAAATAATTTTTTTTTTACTTTGTTTATCATTATTTTCTGAGTTTGCAGCTGTTTTCAAGGTGGCGTTTGTATTGTGTTTCAGCGGCAGCCTATTTGCATAACCAATCGACAAAGAAAGCATTGCAAGTCCCACCCAAAAAAAAAACCAAGTACCAAAGAAGTATCCCAGCTGCTTTGGCACTTTGGTACTGATACTTGACCAGAAGTCAATGGAATAGCAAAAGTACTGAAAGTATTGAACATGGTACGGTGGACAGCCAGTACCTGGAGAAATTGCCGGTTAAGGGCCTTGCCCATGGTGAAATGACCGTGCTGCCCCCGGTATTTGAACCGGCAAGCTTCTGATCGTACACACAGCAGCCGAACCCACCAAGCCGCCCAGACAGCCAGCTAAAATCAGCAAGGCTTAATCAAGGTCTGCAGGGGAAAATGGGCCACAGAAGAACAGAGTCCGTTGTTTCCCAGCATGCACCGCTCCCATATGAGTTCCATAGAGACCCACAGCTTCCTCTCATCACATACATAGCGCAGCCCATCGCTATGCTAACGCACGATTTACAGCGGCGCATTATGGGGTTAAAGGCATCGCAGACAAACAAACTGTCCAGAGCATATGTCCCACCACCCTAGCCGAGACCCTGGAGCCAAAGGCCCTGGACCATTCGGGGCCATAGAGCGTTTGATCAAATGTACAGAAAGGCCCAGCCGTCTCCCAAAGTGCACTAATTGCTTCCCGTCAGCTTTCATTGGTTTATTTGCTTTTTATTTTAAATGTCAGCGCTCCCAGTAGTTGCTGTGTAGTTCAAAAACCTTGAAAGCGGCTAATCTGAGATGGACCGGTCTTGCTTACCACACCGGGGATACTGTCCTGGCAGCAGATCCCTCCAGGCAACGCCTCCCCCGTGAAGGTCAGCGCAGGCCTGGGGCTGGAGTCTGGTTTTAGAAACAGCCCCGCCACCCGTGGACAGGTCACGCAATCAGTGGGGCGGCAACGTAACGGTAGACATCCCTACAAGAATGTGGAATTTGAGGGTACAGATGCAAAAGATCCATTGCTACAAGACAAAGGCCCAGCGTAATAAACATTACTAGAACGACGCTTGCATTCCTTTGCGTCTATGTTTTGCTGGGTTGGTTAACTCTACATTAGCAGGAATACTAACTAAAGGCAGGTTTTATTAAAAGTCAAATATCACACACATATGAACCCACAGGGAGGTGACGATAAGCCCATCAATACTGGCCCAGGTGGAGCACTGGTGAACAGAGCTTTATGTTTCCTTTTTAACACAAATTCTACACGAGGGATGAATCATCCGTTTCACGACTCCATTGTTCCAACTCCTTGTTTCACTTCCAGGAATGCATGTAAGGAATTCTCAGCTTCCGTCTGCCAAGTGCAACATGAGAACTGTCTGGGCAGACAAAACCAACAGGCTACCGAAGACAATTTTAAAATACTGTTTATTTGGAATTCATTCCTGCTGGCTTATTTATACGGTATGATCTATGCCAACAAATACAGAAAATAAAATATACGCACACATCCACCCTGTATATTTATACTCACCTTTACCTTTTCATTATACAGCCCTGTCTTGGATGGGACATACAGACCCCATATAGTCAGTACTGCAGAGGTTCGAGACACAGGAGAGAAACCAAGGAAAGGGACAGAGTAGATGTGCATATAACAAGGGCTATGTGTGTAAGTGTGTGTGTGTGTGTGACTGTGTATGTATTATGATTATATTACACTGTGGGGACCAAATGTTTCCCACAATGTAATAATGATCTTAACGTTATTTTAACGTTGTGTGAGCCATTTTTCAGGTCCCCAGAAATAGTCTGTGACTGTAATCAAAAAACTAAAAATGGCAAAAGTCTTGTATTTAGTTTGGTTACTTACGGTTATGGTTAGGGCTGGGTGGGGGTTAAGGTCGTCATGCTGGGATTAGAGTTTTATCCATAGAAATGAAGGTAGTCCGCAAAAAGATATAATTACAATCCTGTGTGTGTGTGTGTGTGTCTTTGTTCTGCAGGAGCTTAGAAGCCCAGCTGTTTCTGCCCGTGATTTATGTTGAAGTAAACTGTGTGAACAGTTAAACTATCTAGTACTACTGAAAAGTTTTACCTGTTTGGCTGCAGGTTGCAAAATGATCAGCTAATCTAGGCGACACCTACAGCAGGGTGAGGAATCTGATCCATGGAAGGTAGGGGTGCAGGTTTTTCGGATGCCCCCTCTATATAGTAGTGATTCACAACTCCAGTCCCGGGGACCTGTTGTTATTAGCTGATTGAAAGGTTTTCCCAAAAACCCGCCCCCACACCGGCCCTCCATGGACACGGTTCCCCACCCCTGACCTATAGTGTCCTGCCAAACGCACAGGTACCTCTGAGGAGGCCTCACTGAGCAGGTGCAGAGAGACAGCTAGAGCGCACTCTTTCACACACACACACAGACCTATACTCATATCTTTGTGGGGACTCTCCATTCATTTCTATAGGTAAAACCCTAATCCCAACAATGAAAACCTTAGTGCCCCCCAAGCCCTACACTTAACCATATTTAGAATCCACCAGGACCAATGGATGGCCAAACTTCTGCCCGAATTAACTTTTTGTTACTCTTTATGCTCTGGCATTACCGCTGTCTTCTCTGAAGGGGCCTAAGGTCTTCCTAACACGTCCACACCTCTGATACTACCGTGAAGTAAAATGCTTAATGTTTCTATTTTTTCAGTTTTGCTTCACACTCTTAAATGACAACAGTAAAGCACCAACCTTTGCCAACCTGAAATGGTTTCTCAGTCTCTGGCCACGCCTGGCAGCACCTGGAGCACTTTTCCAAACTGTATACCACCCTGCCCAGGCTGCGGCCGAGCTGGATGGTTCCCATATCACTTCGCAACATTGGTGAAAAGACCCAACACAGCTAAAGGATTCAGTCCCCAACAGAGCGGCTACCAGTCAGCATCAGGAGTCCACGTTATCAATTCTACCGCTGTGCTGAACACAGAGATCCCCGGGAGAGACAGACATGGCAGGTGTGTTTACAGACAAGGCAGTAGTTAAGTACTGTAAGGTGAGAGCTGATCTTTGGGAGGGGGTGAGCTTTCAAGGTCATGTGACTCTGACAAGATCTGGGGCACAATCATACAACCTGTTGATCGGAGGCATGAATCAGAAGAATGGGACATAGAATGTGGCCCCTCTCGCCAAGCCTCAATTAACATGCCCGCGGCCCCCAGCACATGGTCATCCCGCCTGGGGTCCCTGACACACAGACTTTCCTCCCAGGGGCCCCAGCACAGTAGCATACTTCCTGGTGCCTCCAGCACATGGGCATCCTACCTCAGGTCTCCAGCACTGAAGCACTTGCCTGGGGCCCCCGGTACATGGGCATCCCTCCCCTGGCCCCCCAGCACATCTGAAGCCCTCCCCATATCTCCCAGCACACGACCATCCCGCCTGAAGCCCCCAGTACACAGGCATCCCTCCCCGGGGCGCCAGCCATCAGTCCAGATCTCTGCCAAGAGTCCAAGCTGAAGATTACGAACCCTGACAGTTTTTGAAATTTTATTTGTTTGCTTAATAATAAACACTCCCAAAAGACCATATCCCCAACCAACCCCTCCACCCACCCACCCCCACCAGCTCCCGCCCTGCATACCGTGGCTCAGGCTATATTAGTGCGGCAAAGACCCCAGACATCGATCTCCGGCGATTAGGACGAAATCCTCAGCCGGCTCAGCGCACAAATATTTATAAGTGCCATTATGAGACAGACGCCACCCCCCCCCCCCCGCACCCCTTCAGCGGTGACAGCACTAAAGCATCGATAATGACATTATCGCGCGGCACCAATAACGCGCTCCTTCCTGACGCGTGTGGCGCACAGATGATGAAGGACTCGCCTGCTTTTTTAATAAACACCGCACGCCGGGCACATCTCATAACTGCCTCTGTATCGAGCTGCCGCACCACCGCTGCCAGGAATCACCTCCGACTCGCCGGGAATTTATGTACAAATAATTACTTTTTAATAGCCCATAATGCAATTTCCTGCAAAAGAAATATTCAAATAGTTTTCAACCAGTACAGTATATTATCAGCCTGCGGCTACGACTGGCTCCGACCTAAAACGGGGAGGAGACCCGTTATTGTCTAAGAGGTAATAATTGCGTGGCTGTCATCGGCGATGTTTGGGGTGGAGAATCTGCTTATAGCGCTTTGACCGGAATGTCTTTAAACTTCCATATTTAAAGGAACAGGATGCTAACCAGGCAAACAGGGGTTTTACTTTTAATGAGCGTTCGAAGGAAATAAACTACACGGCAGTTCAGGCTACTGGAATTGTAATCGCGCTCAGCCCAGACACCCCCCCACCCCATTATCCATTATATTATTAACTGGGAGCGCACATGTGGGGAAACTGGCTTCTATTATTAGCCGCAAAGCATGCGCCTGTTTACTTAATGTGGAGCGCACGGGAAGAGCTGGCATTGGCTGTCAGTGAATATGGAGCCCGGAGTTCTTTCATGCAGCCTAATTAAGCTTTCTTGGCGCAGGGGTGAGCTATTCCTGAACGGCTCCATCCCAGTGACATTACAGATGCCTCTTTGAAGCGCTTTCACGTGTCACATGGCCGAGACGACAAAGGCCCTTTAAAAAAAAGTGTCCTTGGGGGAAAAAAATAATAATTGGTTAGTGTGGCAGTCTGTGTGGGCTGGGGGGCCTGCACCCCCACAAGCATCGTCAAGCTGAGACTGAAGGCAAGAATGGGGGGGGGGGCGGGTGGGGGAACACAGAGAGAGGTTGACTCAGGTTCATCTGTCCCGGCTTGCCATCTTAGAAAAGAACATGTGAAGTCCCACAAGTCTCTGGTGATTGGCTAACTCATTACAGTAAACTCGATCATGTGACTGATCACATGATGTCATGTGACAAACCGTCCTTTCAAGTTGCCTCAAGGGCTGGCCAGATCGGCACGTCGGTGGAATGAGCTGATATCCGCGAGGACAACAATACGAGCCGGGAGGTTATGCGGCCCAGAGATGCGTGGCGATCGAGGTGTTATGGGGGGGGCCCGTCCCATAGCTAATTAGTGATCCAGGCGTCCCCTTTCCGGCTGAAGTGCTTAACGCCCCATCTCTGGCCGCGGCAGCCCGGTAATGCGTTTCGCGCTGAAGAGGCGCTCCGTGGCCCCATGGGAGAAGGGGGGACGGCGGATAACAGAGGAGCCGCGCTCGAGTCACACGAAACCGATCAGAGCCGAGTCCCCCGTGCCATGCGGCGCGTGATGAACGGCGGCTGGGGCCTCGGCCCTGCAGGAGGGGCGCCGCATGTGTGCGAGTGTGTGTGTGCGCGCAGGAGACATTCTCACCAGTCGCTGAAGTGACACACAGTGACAGGTTGATAATGGGGCTCTTTGTCGAGCCTGGAGACACACACACACACACACACACGTCCCAGTGATGCGCCTGGCGTGATCTTGCTGACAGATGCCAATTAGAAGGGAAGGACATGCCAGCCAGGCCATTTTTAGGGCCAGTGTGATCAGGCAGGTAGGGGCCTATCTGCCAAGGGAAGGGGTCAGTCTGCTCATTCTTCCAGCTCTCCAGAGCAGCCTCACCCTGCATATGAGGAACCCGCCTCCTCACCCGCCTCAAACGCCTCCCAAGGTGGCACTTTGCCAAAAACTGCAAGGAGGCCAAAAGCACCCTAAGAAAAATGGCAGCTGCTTGTTCTTGTTGTGAGCAGTAATTAAGAGCAGATTCTGGGTACTGAGGCAGTCTGTGGTTTCTTTGCAATATTCTGTGGTTTTCTGTGGTATTCCATGGTGTCCTGTGGTTTTCCGCACACCCCTCCTCTAACCGCCGTCACGCCGAGGACCGTGACGTAGTGGTGAGCTGTTAGCGATCAGACGACACCCTCGCACCTCTGCCACAAGGGCAAAGTCACTCTCAGCTTCGGAAACCACCAGCTGTCACTTCAAGTCACCTGAAAACCCAAGAGAAAAAAAACATATATCTTTTTTCTTCTTGCATTACAGCTGCGATTTAGTGTGGCTCTTAGCACTTAAAGAATTTTTTTTTCAAATGTGTCTATTTCAACACACATCATTAGAGCTGTACTTCACACTAGCTGTTGAACGTGATAAAAAGATTTGTTTTTTGGCTAATTACCTCTTCACTGTCTCCTTCCTGTATGCTCCCGCTTACGTGAATTAATGAACTTCACAGTTGCTCACCGCACTCACACCCAGGGTGCCAGCACCCTCACCAGAGCCACACCATGATAACCGTCACGGGGGGTCGGATGTTGGTGCCTGGTGACTCTGGTGACTCTGAATGCCAGTCATGTGACCACAGTGTGACCTGAACCCTCTCACACAGCCGCTCCCAACATTCTGTGCAACAGGTCAAGGGGTTCCGGTTGATCTGGAACAACAGCAATTTATCTGATACCAGGTGCCTTTGCTGGGGATGATGGCGGGGGGTGTGCGGGAGGGGCAGTGTTCCATCTGGGGGGGGTGGCGGACACCTCCATAAAGGGTAGGTGGCTTCATGAATACTCATATGAGATCTGGCTATAGAGTGCAGCCCCCTGGCATTAAAGCCTGCACGTTCAATGAGACCGTCACTGCCCAAACACACGCATGGACACGCGGAATCCATGTGCCGAGACCGTCACTGCCCAAACACACACATGGACACGCGAAATCCGTATGCCGAGACCGTCACTGCCCAAACACACGCATGGACACGCGGAATCCGTGTGCCGAGACCGTGACGCACACCTTCCAGAGACAGAGCCATATAAAAAGACACTAATCCAGTCCCCTGTCAGAACCTACCACATCCTGACACTCCAGTCTCTAAACATCTGCCAGTTGTTCCTGTAAGTCCGTGAAGATTAACATGGTCTGTCAGGAAGCGTGTGGAGCCCCTCGCCTAACAGACTCTGCGGGGCCCTGAATTGGATGCCCTCGGTAACCACAAGCCCCCTGGCCAGACCTTTAGTGTGTCATGGTCACCTAAATGGAGCAGTTTTCGCCAATTGAATCCCTCCTCCCCAACATCCCCCCCCCTCCCCCGAATGCGAATCTGGTCACAGCCCCAGCACTTGGGTGTGAGGCCTCAGTGACTTTAGTGTTCGAGGTCAATCAATACTAACTGAATCAGCGACTGGGGGAGATTTAATCACGGCCTGAGGATTATAAACAACGCGATTTATTTCGATTCAGTATTTCATACTCTGGGGTTGATTAAATAAAGAATGAAAGAACAACAGGGAGGGAATGTTCTCAAATTCCTACTCCGGACATGGCGGATACGAGCTGCAGCCGGTGTTATGGATACCAGAGCCCTGACGAACTTCAGTTTCCCCCACAGCCGTGATACAGGGACGAGTGTCCGTGTCGACCACGAGCATGTTCATGTGTCACTGAACGGAGCAGCCATGCAGACCACCAGGACCAGCAGCAGGCACTGCAGGGGAGGATGCGGCCACTTTTGTCACATCCCCCCATTAGGAGCTCTGGGATCCTTGATGAAAATGCGTAATCAAATTCCAGTATGCGACGTCGCAGCCGCAGCTGTCATTGCCCCTTATGCCATCTAAACCCTTGGTATTCCACACTGAAGGCGGTTCTCCAGAAGCATGTCGACAACGAGCTCCAGCGCTCACAGAATGTAAATCATACAAAAACATGCGACAGCCCCCATGCCCGGCCAGTGGTAGTCACGGTGACACACGGCTTACCAGCCCCAGATCTGCACCTGATGGGCTGTGCGTAAAACCTTACAGGTCGACCTCTGGCTATCGGACATGGCCCCTCCAGGGGGCATCAATGTACAGTAAATGCACAGACTTTCAGATCAGGATCTAGGCCCGGATGTGGTCTACCTGGTTGAAGAGAGATTGACAGGTCAGTACCGCACACCTGCCCATGTGGCCGCCCAGCCCCCCCCCCCCATCTGCATTGCAGTAAAAAGTGAGCAGAACGGACAGAGGGCACCTGGAGAGACGCCAAGGATAATCCATGGACAGGCTTCCGGAGCGTTCCGAGGTGAGATCGACCTGATCGCTCCTGTCCTCCTCTCCTCCGGAGCCGCCCATGCCCATCTCCCCTCCTCCTCCCCACGTCTACCCCGCTTTGAGGGTCTTACATGGGTGTGACTCCAGCTGGGAGCCCAATTCTCATAACGGCTCTGCCACCTCATCTCTCTGTGCCTCCTATCGTGTGGTTATTTCTGGAAAATGGACGAATGCGGGGAGCTGCTGCATGACAGGAGAAGGGGAACCAGCCCGGTACATCTCCGCGTAAACAGGCGAGCATCGGCAAAGAGGAATACATATATCTAGCAGATAAGTGTCCTACTGCCTCAAGTTATCTCAGGATCTGGGAGCAATAAAAGCAGAAAGCTGACACAGACACACAAAGCGGGAGGCTTTGATTGGCTGATTGACGACTCAGAGCCGTCTAACCATCATCCCGCACTGACTGGCCGTAACTCCCCATTCTGCCAAGCTACTTAGCGGTGGGTGTCTTTCAGGTGCAGAGTAAATCACAAAAGCTCTGTTTTATTATTTAAGAGCAGGACTGCTTGGGGTGGGGGTGGGGGGGCTACACATCACCCCGCAGGCATAAATGACACAGCGCTGGCTGTATAGCCTGCCGACTAATAGTAGCTGCCATCCCGGCCGCTTTATTGGACGACTGTCGGAAAGCGGCTGTTTCCCCTGGTCGACCCGACTCGCGCGGGAATGTGGCGTTAAGTGGAAAAGGATCCTGTGTCTGTCAAGCGTTTTTCACATTCCCTAAATACAGAACAACCAGAAACAAAACGTGCTGTAAGCCCCTAGGCCCATCTTTCTGGGAATCGGATTTATTTCCAACAGAGTGGCTCCACAGTTACTGTGGCTCCTGCAAAATGGCCGCAGATCACAAACCGGCAAGAAGGAGGTCATGAGCGGCATCCCGCTCAGCACTGGTGTCATCCGGCCCCCCCCAGGCAAATCCACTCCCATCTATGCACCCTTCTGAGAGTCTCCTCTCTCTGGCTTCTGCATGCGGAATCGTAAGTCGGCCCCAGAATGCCCGTGATCGACTCCGCCCCCCTTCCCGTTTCTGCACCGCGCAATTTGGCCCCGTCACCCTCATTCGGCATCTCTGCACCTCCGTCTCCACATGACCCAGACTTCACACCCCGAGCTCTGCCCGTTTAAGCTCCTCTCCATCTCCAAACACCTCTGGCTGGCTTGTAACCGCATCGCTTTGGTCAAATCAGCACCAGCCCCCTGACGGCAGACCTTTTTATACAGACTAGACTGGTTTTCCCCAAACTCCTGGAGGCCAAGGTGACGACAAAGGTATCAACTCCGCTTCGGCCTCAAAAATTTCATCTGATATCTTCCGGGGCACAGAAAGGAAGAGCCGACGGCAGCCATGCCATGGTCACACGGCACAGAGGTTAACACCTTTTTCCCTAAAGGCATTGCGGTACGAGAGGTAATTCGAGGCTGTAAATGAAAAGAATCTTCCAGAGACGCAGCTGCCTGTCCAAGGGAAGCTTTTCATATTCTTTGTCTCGAGTACCATCCCAAGGTCATCATTAGAGGCTCACTGGCACCCCCCCCCCCACCCCGGTAGTCTTCCTCTCATTAGAAACCTCTTCTACTCCTCCACCGAACATCTGCTTGGCCAGGAAGCCATGAGCATTTCCTGTGTTTTTATCCTTTTTTTTATTTCTTCATTTTTCCTTCACTGCGAATGGATGACAGCCCTGGGAGTGCGTGGGGAGGCGTGATCTCCAGGTATGACCTTCTCGCACTGTGCGCACGTCCCTACGCCCGGCCCCCACGCTCTCCCGGTCCCGCCAACCCCCAACCGCACCTGGTGATGGAGTCGCGGCTTCATCGAGAGTGACGTGTAAAAAAGCCGCCGCACGGTTATGGGGGCAGGCTCGCCGACGCGGCTGCATTATTTATCGCCGGAGGGCCCGTGTGCATTTGCTCTCGCACGCCTAAGCGGGAGGAGCCAGACGCAGAAACAGCGCTACCGAAGCAGAACTGAAACAAGTAGTTTAGTAAAATGCAAGGAGTCGGGCCGCCGATTTATGTGTCAGAGTCCTGGAAGGAGGGGGGCAATGGACCCGGGCCTCCCACACTAAAGTGCTTCGGCGACGATCCTCAGAACTCTCCAGAACTTTTTGGAACTCTCTTTGTGGCACAAGAGCAGATGGTCCACGCGGTTCCCACAGCCTGATGCAAACGTGAATCCTGAAGGAGAGAGGCAACCTGAAGGGAAACTGCAGAGATCGTTCCGGAATCAGTTATGGAAACGTTAGAGCCTGCCAATTAGGGGTAATCATGAAGGGGACGAGGTGCTCCACAAACGCCAAGGACGCTAATCACGGAGGAGGAGGGGGCGCCGGCGAGCACAGCGATATCGACAGTCCGCGGGAGCAAGAAGCACCGCGTAACGGGCCTCATTACCGCGGTGGCGGGAGAGACACAGGCGGGGGACGTGAGCCGCCTTCGCGTTTGAGCGCATGACAGCGCCGCTCGAGAAGCCGGCCTGGACCACGTCGAGCTGACAGGCAGCGCTGGCGAAAAATCAACAAAGGAACACAACAAGGCGGCTTCCTTTCCAAATCACATTTAAAAACCTGCATGCTGTGCAGGTTGGGGGGGGGACACAGAATCTGACAGACATGTCCCCGGAATTAAAGATTCTTTTTGATAACCTGAACAACACACACAATCCTGAAATCATCAAGGTATGTATCTCAGAGATCTTGTCATTTTAGGAAAAGAACCCTAATAATATAGAAGAAAAAGACAAATAAGTAGGTAGGGACCAGCCCCCCCCCCCCCACTAACCACAGGGGTTCCTATTAGCCACAGGGCCAACAGGCTCCATACTGTCACCAGACTGCTGAGCCCAGGCCTCCAAGTCACATGACACAAAGGTGTCAGCTGGACCTGAAGACGGACACGTCCTCATCCACAGTGGCACCAGGATGCATCTAAAGCAGGCCTAACTTCCAGGGAGGACGGGGTACAGCGTGTGTTTTGGGGGCAGCTTTCAGTACCACGACATGTGAAGTAAGGCATTACTAGCCGATGCGCCTTCATTAAAAATGATTAATGACTGAAAACACGCAGCCAAAGCAAAGGTGAAGCTGTTCCAGACCGTCTGCTGAAACAGGAGTCAGAGAACAATGGCCTCCGAGAATCATCAGGGAGTAAATAAACAAACACAATTGAAATTAATCACATATTTAAAAGAGATGCATTTAAAATATTAGTCAACTGAAAATAAAAAGAGAGCGGTGTAGCATTTAATGGACGAAGATGATCCATGCAGGTTAAAAAGCAGTCTGGTAGGGAATGTAGGAAAACTCTGTTTTCATTAGTGCAGCGAGGCTTACCAATTAGCAGGCTTTTGTTCCGAAAGGCCTCGTCTCACACTGAGACTGCATTAGCAGTCACAGAAAGCCCAGGCATCCGGACCATTCCATGCCTCACAATCCAACCTGCAAAGGTACAATTTGCTGGCCTCGACCTCCTTTCCTGCCTCGCCCCGTGTTCGGCAGACCGCCCTGCCCGTAGCCGTGGAGCCAGTCTGCATGTCGCACTAGTAAGGATGATGGGGGACCAGGTGGGAGATTTCATAGCTCTTTCTCCATATAAAACAAATTATCTGAACATCTTGCACAAGAGAAGCCCAATGGGGCGGGGTGAGAGCAAGTGGAGGGGGTTGGGGGGTAGACTGATGTCACTTCCTCTATCTGCTACCGGAAGCTTCTGTCCAATTAGCCAATTAGCTGGGCCTGGGCTCCATAACGAGGCTGAGCATTATGAAAGCCAGCTGCGGTCGCCGGAGGGCACTGTGGGGGGGTGAGGAAGGGGGGGTAGGAGAGTGGACTTTAAGAGGGCTTTGTTGATGGTTGTTTTGATTCTCTATTTTGTTCTTTTCTATGCTTTAACTTTCTTCAAATCTGCACTTGGGCCAGCCAATCTGATCGGCTGCCCAGTTTAAGCTCCGCCCCTCCCCTGTATGTTCACGCCCATCTGAATCCCTCAAGAGCCAAAACCCACGGCGCTCGGGACTGAGGCCACCTTACTGCAGAGCCTGTATTCGTTATTGTAGTCTGTAGACACCTAACCTTGGTTTAAAAGAAATGGTTACATGCATTCAACAGATTCCTGTATTTCATGCAACCCCCTATATCAGCGTCTATCACATTTAATACGCGCATCACTGGAGGGTCATCAGCTATGGTTCCCGTTTTAATACCCCGATAGAATAAAGTATAAGCTGCAGTATTAGGCTACTGTCTAATGGAGTTGCAGCAGTGACAGGGCTGTGCCTCTTTCAACTGCCCCTAGAGGTTCCTACGAGAATTACACCCTTTAGCCATTTTCCACTGAACCAGTCAGCAACTATACAGTAACTGTACACATAAGTAATTTCTGTTATTGGGGAGTGTGGTTGAAACGAGGGCCCAACGCAGTCGAATGTCGACTCACACTTATTTGTCGACCGTTTGAAACAGAATCAATACGCAGAGAATCATCCTTTTTTAGACGTGTGAATGAGCGTGTTGGAAGGCAAAGCAGGAGAATGAAAGAGCGGTTATAAACAGCCGAGCGTCGTGCAAACTGCGCGTCGTCAAATGCGGCCAAGGTCCGAGAGCGCGGACGGCGACGGGCCGCTAGACTCCCCCTGCGTGCTGCGGCGGGGGTGACTGGCAAAGTCGGCCCCCAAACAGCTGGGCATTCCTTCCGCAAAAAGCTGGGTGGGCGGCTGCATTCAAGTGCCAGCTATGCCAAGCGGCAAAGTCCAACACACATCCCTTCCTGATGAGGTGGGACTTAGTAATGTACATTACAATCGTTCATTTTGTATATCCCATCATGCTCTGCATAGACAGAGGTGAGAGGGAAGTGTGGGGGCTGAGTGCAGGGTCAGCCATTTGTCTGGCATCGTTGGAACATTTTGGGAAGGGGGAGTTAAGAGCTTTGTTCAAGGGCCCAGCAGAGAGGTGACTGTTTTGCCGAGCACATGGTTTGAACCAGCAACCTCCTGACCACAGGCACGAAGACCTAACCCAGCCACACACATCTTAACTGCGGAATAGTTCCAGAAACAACGTTACACAACCAGCCCTCCCATCAGACAGCCTATGCCATGCACTGGTAACATCTTACACTAAGTATTACCTAGGTCTCCAATTATAATCTATGACAGATGTTCAGCTCATGACTACATAAAATGCTATTTCTCAATTCAAGTCTTAAATTAAAATAATCACTCTGCAGAGGAATCGATTAGGGATTGGAGGAGCTCATAAAGGCAATGCTATGCTAAGGTGAGGAGACATGACATTAATTTGTAATTAAATGGTAATGTTAGCTTCTGTGGTGCGTGACATCACGCCCGCAGTGAAGCACGATGTGGTACCGTACAGGGGTCCTAAATCCGAGAGCTTCAAACCGGCCCAGTGACCGTCCCCACGTCACTGCCGCAGACGGTGTCTGGTGAACGTCAGCATCACCCGCTGTAAGGCTCGCTGGGTGTGAGTGTTACACGAATCAGCCCCCACCTGAGGGTCTGGGATGTGAGTGTCTGTGCAAAATGGCTGTGAGGGGATGTGGGAAGGCGTGCATGTGCACATCAGAACCATCGTACATGTCCTGCACTTCTCTGTGGGTGCGTGCGCCTGTTTACAGTAAGATGACCTTCTGCTGTGAGAAAAAAACAAAATTTAATAATGTCAGGAGGCCCCCAGAAAAACAAAAGCTCTTTAACAGCTTTGACAGTGTTTAAAGGCTTTTTGTCCTGTTTATTTTTCTGTTCTGCCTCCCTGGGATCAGGGCTTATAAACTGCATTAAACATGGAGTCAATGGAGATACGTGTGTGTTTAGTTAATCGTACAGCCTTTAGTGACTCGCCCTCTCTCTCTATCACCCTCCCCTCCCTCCTTCTCCTGATCTCCTTCCTTCATTTCTCAAAGCGAACCCCCCCCCCCCCCCCCCCCCCCCCACCACACAAGGCCGGACATATTCGGCACACATATACTCTGTATAATTAATGCTCCCTGTTGTCAAACATCCGTCTGCTGCACAAAGACACGGATTCTCTCCGAGTACGAAGCAGGTAATGAGGCACTATGCAAAACACAGCCACTCTGCTCAGTTCGGGGAGCTTGTCCTCATACCGTCTGGCTCAGAAAACATCACTGCAGTGATTTCTCCCAGCACGGAGACTCCTGCTCTGACTCCTCTCTGGTCAGGGGGTCGTCGTCTGATTTTGGCAGGGCCGTTCCGCACCTCGCTAAGTATCGCAAGCATTCTGAACGTCCTCTGAGCCCGTTGTCACAAACTGAGATGGAAGCACCAATTGCACGCTGTTCTCTTTCCGGGAGGTTTCCTGTGACCAGCTGTGGCACAAACCTGCTCCCAGATTCTCCTCTGTGTCTGAGAGGCTACTGGGGACAGTGGAGATGATGATAGGGGTAGGGGGCTCCATTTATGCTTCCCCCCTTCCTGACAGAATCCTTTTCTTCTTTCAGGCCGCCATTCTCTCCCCCTCTCTCTCATTTCTTTCCTACCCCTCACCTTGTCTCCTTTTCTTTCGCTCTTCACCGAAAGGTTATTAAATGTCAGATGAGTTTTCATCTTCTTCAATTGCATCTCGATGTGTTTTTCTCTCTCTCTCTCCTCCTCCTCCCTCCCTCCCTCTCTCTCTCTCTCTCTCTCTCTCTCTCTCTCTCACTGGCCGTCAGGTGATCCGGAGACCGGTCCTCCGGCCGCCTGGGGAGCCTGCGAGCACGGCGCTTTGAGGAACAGACGTTCACACCCTGTGCCTCAAGGTCAGCGAGATGAAGCACCCTGGTGACGGGTGCCATGGAGGCGCCTGGAGGGGGCCGGGCTCTCTGTGGCACGGGGTCCAGACATTCGCCTGTATTCTCGGCGCATGTCTCACGGTTGATTTCAGTTTTCAGAAAGGAATAATTCTTCAAAAAAAATAAGCAAAAACTCAGACGTTAAACAGGCCAAACAAACCTCCCGTTAAAGGTAACACGCTTATCTACGGAACCTTGAAGACACTTGCAGCCTTCTCAATTTGTGTGGAAGGGCTTAATGTGAGCACAGCACGGTGAAGCACATGTCCTCCTTAGTTCCACAGCCAGCCCTCCCCTTACATACGCCATATTTTCACGCAGACAGGCCACTTGGTGAACAGTTTTTTCCCCACACGGACACTAACCTATTTTTAAGTCTGTGTCGTTTTCCCTCATTGCCGTGCGATTACACACGGAAGAGGCATCGCAGTGGCTGTAAGTCATGCAGTAAGGCCCCCCCCCCCCCCCCCCCCCCCCCGTGCCGTCTGCCCATACTGCATCTGAGCTGGTCTTCACTTCCCTGTTATGTTCTTC
>JAODKE010000020.1:22117580-22129898 GCA_026779605.1 Mormyrus hasselquistii | reverse complement strand
ATGAGTGCTATGCCACACTTAGTCCTTTATAGCCCAAAAAACCCACACCCCCCCCAATTAAATCTGACTCTTCCCCGTGACGGGTCTATTTCTGACACCTTGATGTCTGCCGCGTTCACACGCCGTAGCCATGGAGGTGAGGAGATGCTTGTTTTTGAACGGACCGCCTGGGGTCCAAAGGTGCAGCGCGCAGCTATTCCGGATCATCACTGATTACTGGGTAACCCACCAAAATAGCCCCTACACTTCCATCAGTGAAAACGGCTAGCAGGGAAAAATTACTATGCTGGGTGCAATAGCTTTAGCCACAGGTGTGCTGGGTGCAAGGAAACATTCATCATAGCAACGCTTGCTGGTGGCAACGTGGAGATCTGATGAGACAACTCACAGCCAGTGAACTCCTTAGCAGTGCAGGGGTGTGAAACGGAACTATGAGGAGTGTGTGTGTGTGTGTGTGTGTGAGAGCTTGTGGGCGTGTCAGCACTGCAGGATCATGATCACAGTAAACATACAGTGCAGTTGAATGGCCTGAACAAAGTTTTTAAAGAATTACATGCAAACTGCTTCATTGACTTCTCACCAAATTCCATAATACAGCATATTTCCGCTAACATACAGGGGTGGAGATTTCAGGTCAAGAGAGTACAAATCCACACCGAGATTTTGTATCAACCAAGCAGTTGAGTATGAAGTCACAGAGTACTGAAATGATTGGCCGAAACAAAATCTCTGGTCTGGATTTGTAATCTCTGGACCTGAAATCTCCACCTCTGCTCACTTGCGAAGTGCTTCAAGCTTTTCACAGAAGGTAACTCCCCTGCAGACGGTTCACAGCACCCCGTATTACAGACTAAGTACCAAGCAGGGGGACAATGGGGTAACTTCATTTTAACCCACTGCCATGGATTGGGGGCAGCAAGATGCAAAGGGTGGAACTGGATAATGAAGAGTCAGGAATGGCTGCTGATTTCATTTTGGAGGCCTAATTGAATCCGTAATAGTGCCGATTGTAACACAAATTATCTCGTTAAAGCTGGAGCAGGAAATAATGGGGGACAAATAAACACAGACTCGTTAGTAAACACAACTAGCCGAAGCAAACTCATTATCTGTCTAATTAGTACTGCGCTCTGTGAGCCACTCATTTGGTTTAACAGGTGACAGGCTCTTAAACTCCATACAGTTTATTCTTGTGTCAGGCAGCCGCCATAGTAAAACCTGATGTGTTCACTCCTATATTACACACACACACACACACATTAATATCCATCCATCCATTTTCCAAACCGCTTATCCTTCTGGGTCATGGGGGGTCCAGAGCCTATCCCAGAAGCTACAGACATGAGGCAGGGAACAACCCAGGACGGGGGGGCCAGTCCATCGCAGGGCACACTCACACACACCGTCCACTCACACAGGCACAATTTAGAAACTCTCTCTCTCACACACACAGACATACACACACTAAGTACTGCGCAAAAGTCTTAGGCAGTCTAGAAAATGATTACGGCTTTTTCTCTTGGTAGTATACATGGATATTTGTTCAGAAAAAAAAACTATTTCACATTATAACATTAGCAAATTAACGGTAACAAAACAAACGAACAATAATTTCATCTGTCCTCCATAAAGTTACTTATATGTTGTTGAACAGCTAGATAAACTCCACTTTGGTTCCCAAACCTCTCCTCAGGGGTACCTTGGCCATTCTATGTGTTCCTTAAATTTCTTCACCAGCTCAATTAATTGAGCAACTTGATTTATTAAATACACTATCAGTCAAAGGTTTTTGCACTGAGATTTCTGCATGTTACTCACTTAGCATTTACTAAAAATGCACTCTATATTCATTGCTAACAAATAAATGTACAGTACATTTGCATATCTTTATTAGCAAGAAAATGTCATATCTTTGATTCATCAAAGTAACCTCCTCTAGCAGTTATAACAGCAGAGATAATTTGAGGCGTTCTTTCTACAAGGGACATTAAATACTGCTCTGTTTGATGGTATAAAACAGTTAACTAGTGCATTAAAAGTTAAAGAACAGCCTAGAATGTGACTCTGCCATCAACACACAACCAGTTAACAGGATGTCAGACATTCACTGTTACACACTCTTCCGTGTTATGAAGGAAACTTGTTTTATTTGACTTATATTTTCATATATAGGCGTTCGTTCAACTTTCCAAAGCTTCACGAGAGTAAAAACATCTACAGTTTATGAAATAAATGGGAAAAACCTATGAGGTGCAAAATCTTGACTGGTTTTGTAACTCAGCGGGGTTTGGATGAGCTAAAGAAGGCGGGTAAGAAAATACAAAAAACAGACATGTTCCATACCGGGCCGTAGAAACGTTGCTTCAGTGATTTACCTTTTGATCGCACAATTTGCAGCTGTATATGTCTTTGGTTCAGGTTAACTGTATTTGTACAATTTTCAATACATAATGATTGCAATGATTTTTTTTTGTTTATGTCCCCGAAGGATCTCTCGCCCTGGAGCACATTAAATTTAAGCACTGAAGGTCATGACAAAACATTAATAAGCGGCGTGACTTCTACCCTCTTTGTCGACGGAAATCTGGCCTTTCTCTTCCAATTAACAGCGGTAAACAGCGCGTCTTAGAGGCGCACGGTGCGCTTTCCTCGCCCGAAGAATCCACCGCAAAAAAGCGCTGCCGCGGAAAAAGAGGCTCTGAAGGAGCGCCGGCAGACGCCGTCATTTGAGGTCTATATTAGCGGAATCCCCGACGGGCACGATACCGAGACACAGCACCTTTCCTTAATTCGAAAAAACAGATTAAATGTGGGAGCTCTGGGAAAACGCTCAGTCTGCCCTCCTTCCCCGTTGCCGATAGCCTGTCTGATACAAAACTGCATGCGGGTTTTTTCCAGGCCGTCTCATTAGCATGACCCACGGGATCGCTGTTTCATGTAAAATAGCTGCTACAAGCAGACTTAGTGTAATAAAATTGTTCTAATGCTTCGAGTATTAGTCGGGTGAGAAGGACACGGAACTGGCTTAATTCTCGGTGGGGGGACAGCTGTCGTATCCTTAAACTGCCCAGTAGTGCTGGACTGTACAAACTAGCGCAAGGGCGTCAGCTACAACACGACCTAAATGTTAACGTGCGGTATTTTTATGCATGCAACCTAGACGTCGGGTATGCAAGTATACCACCATTACTGAGATATTTATTGGTGAAATGAAAATTCAAAATGCAGTTAATGCAGTTTTTGTTTTTCTGTGGGTAAACACGAGTGTCACATTTATTCCGAGGGTAGAAGTTATAATAAGAAGATAGATAATATATAAAGACATTACCACAACAATAGGTATTAGAAACGGGGGTATATTCTTCCTGTTTTAATATTTAATGACAAAGTTTGGTACAATATATCAAGTCCTGTCTGGAATGAAACACGGTGTCTCGGCAAGCCCACTAGAAAGTCTGTTTCAAAACTCTTGTTTTTGTTCTTATTTAAACCAGTCCGTTTGGTATTGCATATTAATATGAAAGCACACCACTGATCACACTGATTACCTGGATCTTCAGGAATGTGTACATTAGTTATGCCCATTTCACTTCATCGGTCAGTTTTATGTGACGTTATTAGTAACTAAAGGGTTAACACCAGGGGCGTCAGAAGCATTTTGAATGTGGGGAGACACACTGGAAAACAGCGCTGGGTGAACTAATATTGTATATTAAATGGGGGGGAGGGTCCAAACGAATAATTATGAAATGTGAATCAGATTTAATGGCAGCGACGCCCATGGTTAACACGTCAACACTGTTGTGCTGTAATAAAAATATCTGAATATATATGAACAGGCGGGCGCACACATACGAGCGTACTTGCCGGGCTCTGCCGTGGCCTATTACTTTAGGTGAAAGTTCAGTATTAGAATAGTTTCTAAAAATGTTCCTGGGCTGTCACAGACGTGCTGTCGGAAGTAAGCACACGGTAAAAAAATAATAATTGTACACAGTAAATCACAATATACTCAATGTGAACAGTAAATAAGCGTCTCTTCGGTTTGACGTCCCTGTAGCTCTCCAAAGCCGGTAACGCCTTTATCGAGCCGGCCCTTCTGCAATGGAAAACCGAAGCGAGCTGAAACCGTGCTCTCTTCGCGGTACGGATCGGGTTGTGGATGCCAGTGGAAAAGCGTCATTAGTAGCTGGCCCTTACGCATCCAGACTCTCTCACATTGCCATTTTGACTAAATATAGACACTGCCTAGATTTGTGAAACCTTGGTTGTGACGGCTGCCCCCCAGTTTCGTCTTCCATTTACACACCCCACATTATAGCACAACATGGCGCTGTATGTCTATGACTGTGCTCTAGGTCATCAATAAGATTAAAAAGCATTAGACAGACCTATTACGCATCCGCGATTTTAGTGAAAATGTCCTTTTTTGTTCTTTGTGAAGTGTTCTTTCCCGTGTGGGTGTGAGCCCGTTTACAATTGCAGACGGAACTATTCCCTATACAGCCTACAACTTTTGATTCAGCACTCTGCAAAAGTTACAAGGACGGAGAGACCGCAATTCTATTTCTCCTAAACGCCACAATTAGTCATAAATGAAAACGGTTTTACTTTTTTTTTTTCTTACATTAAATACATCCATACAAGCCTTTAAAAATGACAAACTAAAACCATCGTCATTCATTCTCAAGGAACCCCACTGCAGTCAAAAGAAACAAACCCAGAGGCAGTTAATTTAATTTCAGATTGGTTATAATTACCCCTTTTTCGCACAAGCAGCACAGCAAACAAAAGTAAATATCTCCAATACAGTGGCTCATACGGCAATTAAAATTCAATCAGCTGTAACTTGCCACTTTCCCTTTTAATTGCCGATCTTCCTCAGGCTCATCTTTGGCTGCTGTATTTGAAGAATTACCACCTTTAACTTGGGTCCTAATTGCTTGTCACCGTACTCCAAATCCGACGAACAGCTACCTATAAATAATCCTGTTTACAGATTTCTGGGGTGCCAACTCGAGGACTGTCTGTGTTCATCTTGTTTAGAGACTGTTTGTGTAGAATTAGCTATAATGGACGGACGGTGGATGGTTGCTGTCTAAAACTGCCGGGTCACAAGAGGAGCTTCGAAAGAAGCTCACAGAATCCCGTGAATAGAAACGCCGTCGAAGTAGGAAATATGCTCTTAATCTAACGGCTTCAACTGTGTGACATACTTCTAAATGTCAACAAATTAACTTCATAAATTCGTATTAGGGTGCAGAATTTAACTACTTAACCGTTCCCAGATCAGATCCACTCCAGTTGCATAATGGCTGCAGTGGAGATCGAAGTTTGCAGTTGAAGATAGCTGACAGTAACTTTCGTTCTTTTGATGATAACCCATCTTTCACTTGGAAGTACACTTCTATTTCAATGATTATTTTTATTAAATGTTATATATGATCAAATATTATTATAAACACATGTGTTCCAAGTACCAAAAAGTTTCCCATTTCTGTAGTTGCCGACCGGAAACACAAAAAATGTTACTCCATACTACAATCCAAACCTGTAATTTACTAATTTGATCTATGGCAGAAAAGGTATTAATTAATCCATGTCTGCATTTAACATCGTGAGCACTGATAATCATTATAAGTAACATGATCCACAAGCATTAATTTGATTCATTTCAGTCTTATCACCAAGTTGCGAAGGCTAGAAAATGAAGAAAAAAATGCGACTCCGAGAAAAAAATATTGCACGAAATAAATTTATTTGAGGGCAAAATCAGCATGATTTATTGCACTTCACCTGAAACAATTCAGACCACATAAATAAAAATGTTTGGAACTAGTGTCACTTTGTAACTTAAATGTGCATGCCCATGGCACAGTTGAGAGTGGTTTTTCCATAAAGGTATCGGAAACTGTGAGAACCTCAGATGACCTTGAAAACAAAAACCGACTCGCTGGATCACAGTCAAATTGCTATCTGCTTCACAGCGCAAAGGAACATACTCTACACCCGTTATGATTATTCACATGCAAAGTTCGGACGCTGAGCAGAACAATTAAATATCATAGAAACAGGCTTATATATTATTTAGGGACTGGTAATTTCCAGGTATTATCTCAAGACTGGGTAGTATGGTTAGTATAGTCTGACTAAAAAGTTTCACAGTATATGAAAATCACAAATATAATTTATAGGGAGGGAAATCAGTAAGCTTACAAGTCTGCGCAAAAACCGTGATGTAGGCTGTTTCGATTAAGTTTGTTGTAGGCCTATGTAATAAATAATGAAACTACGTGGAAAATACCCATGATTATAATCGCAATGGATTCAATAACAGGAAAGCGGACAGCCTTTGACACTTTGAGCGGTTTCACATTGGCTCGTACTTAAACAAAACTAACTTGTTTGATAGTTACTTTGTGGATCACAGTGTACTGCTCCAATGATTCATTTTTTTGGGAGGTTTGTGTCCTATACGCAGAAAGAATATGTTTTTTTTCCGTCAGTGGAGTACTCTTAATGCAATAGTCCGGCACGAGTCCTCGGCTCTCACAAATTCTGAATATTTCATTTCTCCAAGATGAAACAATTTCATATGCTTTATTCAGTTTTACGTATAGAATATTTACATATCGGTTCTGTAACTTATTGCGTTTGAATCTAATTCATACGCCCTTGAGGATGTCTGCAGGCGGGTTGTGAAATTAGGCCATTCTCTCTCATTTCCTCGTGTTTGCTTGTTTAACAACTTAATACAATTTTGCGAGCTGGCAACGCAATAAAATGGCGCTTCGGTAGCGTAATCTTTGATCAGCAGATGTGATTTCCCAGATGTGATTGCTGAAGATAACCTGGATCAGTTTAACACAAACTGGTTGAATAGTTCTCAGCATTATGTGACCAGTCTCTCCAATCACTGCCTGAATTATAGTAGCATTAATTGTTTGGTTTAAACAGCATCTTAATCTTCACTTTTCAATAAGCGCTGTATTTCTTTTTCACGTCATGTTTATCATCAGAAACTGAAATTAATTTATATATTTAGGCTAGTAAAACGATAGTTATACGGGCTCAGTTCACTCTTATTCGAAGCGAAATGATTGGTTTCTTCTTTTTTGTGCTTGAATTGTCGCGTTGGGATCACGTTTAATCAAATACAACCCAGCCGATTAATCTTCATGTAACGGAAAGCGAAAACATTGCTGTGAGATAGCCCTGCAATTTATTTCACAGGAATCGCAGCCACGCAATATTTTTTCTTTAAAGATAATGGACAATTTATTTTTCTAAGTGACCGTATGCAGATAGGTATCAAAGCTAACTGTAGATTAATAAAAGTAGGCTAAATGTACATTTTTATTGCAGCCTGGTAGACGGAAGCGTAAGCAAAGTGACACGAGAAAGACCTACTGCTTTGCTGCTATGCATTTAGACCATTTATCTAACACGTAGCAATCAATCATTTTTTAAAAGATGTGCATTTCCAGGAGAGTTGCCATATGGCAGTTTTTCGTGGGTACTGCAGAGGTTGCCGGTCTCCCGCCGGCTCCTTCCTACCTGGGGTCCGTCCAAGCCAAACCGGTGCGGATGAGATTAATCGAACGATTCACGTCGGTCTAAACAGTGGACCGTTGCCCTGCACCTGCATCACACGAGCGTACACCAATGCAGACGTGCTATTTAAACACAGTCCCCAGCGTCGCTGACCCTACGTTGACCATACTAGCATGGGCTATTTGATCTGTTAAATAAAAGTCTGTTGTGAATTAAGTATCTAATTAAATAAACATAATGGCTCCAAAATCTTAACGTACAGAGGCGGATGTTCCAGCCATAGTGATATGACGGTTAATTGAACGGCGTCATGTAAAAAAAAACTTGCATGCTACTTAATATATGTTTTCTAGATTTGTGCATATGTAGGCCTACACACAGTAAATACACATACAGTATTTAGTGATTCAATTATGTTTGTAACATTTATTAACAACAATGATTTTGTTTTTAACTGTAATCGGAAACGCTTGGTTTCAGTATCTTTTAATCTTGGAACCACAAGATCTCCTTAGTCCATGGCCTTCTTAGCAAGGTGTCACGTGAATGCACATCTAGGGGATCTGGAAGGTACCAAGGACGCTGCTGATAGCGTCCAGATCTAAGATGCTCCTCCAGCATGCCAGCAATGGAGTGGTTAAAGGAACACAGGAGCATATGCCGCCTTTATAACCCCCGTCGCCCCCCCGCGACTCACCACCGCCTTCTGCTCCGTTCACGCCTGACCGGCCTCTCGGCTCCCATTACTGTCACGCGCCCAGACGGATGGGCTGGTGCACAGATACTAATGAGAGGGCCTCAGCGGGGCGGCATGGGAGGGGGCGCCCGTGCCCAGACAGTCCAGCACAACCCTCCCGCTCACATTGCGGACCCCCCACCCTAAAACTCCAACCGCAGTCGATTTTTGTCACTGCACAGTTCAAGCAGCGTTTTCATGCATGTTTCTTGTAAAACACAACTGTGTTCTCTCGCACTCATTCGGCTCCTCCATACACAAATCCTCTAATCAGGAAAAAGGACCTTACCCCGATTGGTGCTTGATCATATCAATTCAGGGAGTTATTACCCTAAAAACAAAAGCGGAAGATAGCGGTCAATTAATTATTGATAATTAATAAAGACTTTAAAATCGCTGTTTGTACAAGGAAATAAATCACTTTAAAACCAGCGCTCGTATGGATTCAGCCGAGCCGCGTTAATTGGATATTTGATGTTCGCACGGGTTTGATTGAGCCGTCTTTGCTCGAGCCGCGACCGAGATGTACGGCGGGATAATTGAGACGCATCGATCGGCTGGGAGGTCGGGTGTGGGGGGGAGGGGGTGGACACCAGCGCCGTGATCACCGCTGCTGCCGGCTGGGGCAGCTCCGTGCGTCAGATCGGCGCATCTCGGATTCTCCTCACCTGTCTCCTCCGATTGTCCGCCGTGTCTAGCCCCTGCCAGCAGGGGGCCTCACTCTGCGTGGGGCGCCAGTCCTCTGTATGTCCTCTTCTAACGTTCGACTCGGCGATTTATTTGGGGCTCCCTCTGTGTCTGTCAGCCCCCCGCCCTCCAGCTCTGATGTGTTACCATGCGGATGAACGCTTCCCTATCTTACGTGTATCTCGCTTCATTTACATATATGAGCACGTGAGCAGCAACACATACGAACACACGCGGATGTTCCCCAAACGTCTCGGGGTTCCTTGTGTGTAGTGCTGATCATCTGAGTGATATTGACCCTGAGGGACTTGCTAATCTGTCACGGCTGACTGGCGACCCAAACGCCATCTCTGTGTTAGCTCAGCCCCACTTGCCCCCCCCCCCCCCCATTCCATATTCTGGCACCACCCATCTTAACTACGGGGGCTGTTTTGCTTGTTCTCCTCCCATCTCTCAGTTGTAGACAAGCACTTTAATAAGGGAGACACAGACCCTCTGTCCGCCCCTCCTCCTCCCAGTCCCCATGCTGTGGTTTAATGGGTGAACAAGGACAGTGCCCCTCCCCCCCAATTCCAAACTATCTGTCGCTCAATCGTTGTTGGGCCCACTAACTCGAGGAAAACACACCCTCCCCCCCACGCCTCCAACCCCAATGACCGCCCTCCACCCCCCACCCTTCTAAGGTACTGAAACACGACACGTCACTTCCACTGGTCAAATCTCACCCGTGTGAGCAACGCAGCATCGACACGCACCGAGGAGCGTAAACAAACAAGTTGCCGGATACATACAGCAGATGAGTAAATCCTCTGTAATCATTAGAATTAAAAGAAATATAGAACAAACAGCCTCCCATGGAATTAAACACTTACTGCTACAGCAGAGGAGGGAGGCGCAGAGAGACAGGCCTGGCGACGAGGAGCGCGGAGGAAATAAGCAGCACATGATCTTAATATAAACAGAGGACTTTGCTTATTATGCCAGTATTAATTTTCCCCTCAGGAGCTAATTAAATTCTTCAGAGCAGCAATAGGAGATGTAGGAGACCCCCGACCACCAGACAGGCTCTCCAGCTCCGCCCCGGAGAGAGATCAGCTGGGCCGCATCTCATCGCCGAGGGGGACTCAGCCCGCTGAGCGTGGCCCCCCAGGGCCGCACCACCCCGATCCTGCGGGGGCCTTGGCCTGTACCAAAATGACTGCGAAAGGGAGACTCAGGGTCTAGTTCTGAAAACTAAAAGTACTATTTCAGTTTTATTGAATTAAAGCAAATTTTAAAAAAGCAAAATAAATGAAAGAGATGGTAAATAAACGGGATTTCGTTCTTCTAAATATTCACATTATATCTTACAGTTAATAATAAAATGTATAGTTTTATAGCTTTTCTCGCATTGTTTTCGTTGAGCCACATTTGACCAAAACAAAAAGAAGAAGCATCAGTAGGTAACAGCAGCCTCATAGTCCACACACATCACTACGTATTAACATTGAAATACGGAAACACAGATATTCAACCGTGTCTGCTTAGTCATATAGGATATCATATAGAAACATCAGGCGGATACATATCCTGCGTATAGCGAGAGTCCCTCCTTTCAGCCGCTTCCGCGCCGCGACGAGGCGGAATCATCACGGAAAGTACGGCGCACCGCCGGGCCAGTGGCTGTGATCTCAGACGGGGAGGGGGGAAGGGAGGCGGGGGCTGCTTTTGGGTAACATTTAGAGGGAAGCGAAACGGTTCTGAGAATGACCGGCCAGAAGCACACGTCGATGCAGAGGCCGCGGGATTGGACGCGGAAATGTCAGCGTGTCAGGATGAGTGAAGCGGCCTGCAGGACGGGATCATGTTAGCGGCGAGGGTTTGACACTGCGGATGAGAGCAGGGAGACATTCCTGGAAGCTGATGTGGGGATGCAAGTGCAGGGAAATGGGGGGGCAGAGGGGGGGGGGTGGTGGTGGCCTATTTTGTTTTTTTACCCTTTTCAATCTAATGCTTTAAAGGTACAAAAAGTTTTGGCTGTCTGGAGCTGTAGTCAGGCAGCGGGGTGAGTGAATATGTCTGCGAATGGCTCACATTCCCCATTTTCTGTTTCTCTTCTTTTCTCTCTCCCCCCCCCCCCCCCACAGTCCCCCAGGTTCTTCAGTCCATTATGGTCCTCTACATGGGAAAGACCAGGAACCCCGAAAACGTAGAGTACTTCCAGCCCCCCATGAGGTTTCCCCGCTCCAGCTTGAGGTACGCTCGGTCGCCCTTCTCCATGGCGATCAGGACACCGTTGCTGGCCGCCTCGCGAGTCACGTCCTGGTCCCCGGCGAAGGCAGAGATCACCGGCCAGCCGTTGTGCATGAGGCTCACCTGCGGGGCACACGCGTGGCGGTGAGAACTGAGAACATATTCATGCTCTGCACACACATGCGGTACTAATACATTACTTCTCCGTTAATTAACTTCTCCACACACACTTCTGACCTGGCAATTATCTTATATGACGAACACACCTACAGTAGTCATCGCCTAAATAAGCAGGGCCATAATTCATTCAGAGGGGCCAACCTTATCATTAGCCAATGATATGCTTTGAATCAGTGAGTGACAAGGGAGGAGGCATTCCAGGAACCAATCAGCTTTCAGCTGGAACCAGTGCCCCAGTGCTTCGCCACTGTCTACACCTGTGCTACACACATATGCACAGACATAGTGTGTAAGTCTGCAATACAATCACACACACAAGTTTGTAATTATATCTTTGTGGGGACTCTTCATTTATTTCTATGGATAAAGCTCTAATCCCAACACGGCGACCTTAACCCCCACCCAGCCCTAACCATAACCGTAAGTAACCAAACTAAATACGAGACTTTGGGCATTTTTAGTTTTTTGATTGCAGTGATAGATCTTTGTGGGGACCTGAAAAATGGTGCTCACAACGGAAAAATATTTTGGCATTTGGTTCCCACAATGTAATATAAACCTAATCCACACACACACACACACACCTCCAGTCCTATTAAACATGCCGCCCTGTAGGATTTCATCCAGCTCTTGGCTTACTTAATATATAAATATATTTAAATAAATTATAATGGCACGTAGCACGTGCGCAGGACTGAACTGAGACACCAGCATGCTGTTTTGTGAGGCTAGATAACTCTGCCAGTCCAAATCAAGCTGGGAGCGAGAGAGAGAGAGAGAGAGAGAGAGAGAGGGAAAGAGAGAGAGAGAGAGAGAGAGAGAGAGAGAGAGAGAGAGAGAGAGAGAAAAGAGAGAGAGAGGGAGAGAGAAAGGGAGGGGGAGAGAGGGAGTAATTGTATAGATAAGCACGACGATTTGGTGTGTTTGAG
>JAODKE010000020.1:22106401-22117480 GCA_026779605.1 Mormyrus hasselquistii | reverse complement strand
AGAGAGAGAGAGAGAGAGAGAGAGAGAGAGAGAGAGAGAGAGAGAGAGAGAGAGAGAGAGAGAGAGAGAGAGAGAAAAGAAAGACAGAGGGAGAGAGAAAGGGAGGGAGAGAGAGGATGTCATTTTATAGATACGCACTTCAATTTGGTGTGTTTGCGCAATGAGAGAGTGTTGTGAATCTGATACTCAGCACAAACAGCAGTCCCGGGAGATGGGGGCCCGACTTATTTGAGAAATCCATCAGGGGGAATTTCTCTACCCCCTCCCAGCCCACTTTGGCACCATGGAGGGGGAACTGCTTTCAGTATCACGTGGCAAGGAAAAAAAAAAACCTTCCCCTCTTTCCATTCAGCAATCGGCCCCATGAAGAACACCTTCCACGCTCCATGATCCACCGGGAGCACCAGTGAGGAGGATGAGGAGAAGCACAGGGGTTGGGGCGGGATGAAGATTCATTAATTTCACCCCAGGAGAGGCTGAGGGGGGAGGAGCCCAAAAGAAACAGCTAGTCTCAGACGCGCAGACGCACAGACGCACTGTGCGTAAGTCCTCCCTGCAGACAAAAATTCCCTTTGTTGTCCTTTGTTTGCTTCTTTTCTGAGAATCAATTTGTTTGTTTTGCTTTTCAACTGCGATTCGCTTGTGTTACATCCCACACAGCCCGGGAAATCTTCAGAAATGAATCCCCGAGCCCACAACACGGCGGTACCATCCAGCACGTGATCTAGGGGTCCGGGCTTATTTCTGCATGACCCACATAGAATAAACCCAAGTTTGTTTTTTCGGATTCAGAAATTTCAGCTAGCGAAACCCAAACTGAGTCTGAGTGGGAGGCTGTCTGTAGTTTCTATTGCGGGGAGTGGTTTCCGTGACTGCAAATGACCTGAAAATAAGCCCCCCCCAATCCTCTCTCAGCCCCGCTAACCTTGGCAACCCCCGTCTGTGAATGACGATTATTTAGCTGCTCCCGCTGACTGCAATTACAGCGGCGTGAAAACATCGTGAAGGCATGGGTGTATAGACGCCTCTCCTTTGAACTCGCTTCATTAATGCATAAGCACCCAATTAAGCCCATTAAGAAATGCAGAAAGGGCCTTTTCGGGATATAAATCTTCTAAGTGTGTTTCCACCCACGGTTAATGCTGTTCTTAACTGTAATTGGAAACCAATTGCCCTTTCAAGACACTGTTTCCCATCCCGATGTCTTCATAGCTCTTTGCAACACTCAACGGGCAAAGGATATTCTTGCCGCAAGTGCAGGGGGTGGGCTGTTTTGTGATCTGATTCCTACTGCAGTTCCTATTTGGTCATGCAGAGTAGCATCTGTTCATTTCAGACACAAGACCTCAGATGTGACCAAGGTTTTGCACTGCATTGTGGGAGAACTGCGCAACCTACAAGTGTCTATAGAAGCAACAGAGTGGAGCACAGTGAAAGCTGGTGATGTGGGGGAATGAGGCTTTCAAGTCCCCTGGGGGGGAGGGGGGCGGAGATTGCCAAGGGCTGTCAATCACTGCCTGGTTCAACCCGACAGGACTCAAGAAATTCACTCATTGGATGTGAGTTAAATCCGTTTGCGACTGATGGCCCCACAGCTAATTGCTGCATAATCCCAGAATTCACCAATTATTTGGTACCAGTGTTTGAAAGTTTAAAAGACACAATGATGTATTTCGTCCCAGCAGTTTTGGGTCAACTACGTCTGTGCAAGCAAAGCTGGGACCACGGCAGTACATGATAAACACTCTGCCCGGTGTGACATTAAGCTCCAGCTTGTTAGCATGTCAACCAACATATTTTCCCATAAGGTTACATCAATAAAGAGCCTAACAAATAAATGCAGGCTTCCGATCTATTGTTAATGATGTAATCAGGCCATCGATTATACTGAAATGTGCTTTGTACCAAGGTACTGATAATAAAACTGCTTCGAGAGGCACATAAAAAATGTAACATTTATTTTTAGTGTAATATAATAAAACAGAAACTCACAACTATTACTCAATAGAAAAATCTGAACCTACATTGATACAGAAAATATATGGTATTCAAAACAGATCAACGAGTAAGTTGATTCTTACTGAGTCCAGGCACTTATTAAATGGTTTCCTGGGACAAAGGGCTTATCTGCCGTTTTCCGATATCCACAGCATGGGAGAAACAATCTGGAGGCACGGGGTGAAGCTGGAGTTCACCCACGACACGCACCGATCCCTTCGGAAATTTCTGGGAATTATGATAAAGCAGAAGATGGTAACCATGGGACTGGGACTTGATGGTGAACATCCACTGGAGAGTGAGGTGGAGTACCACAAATATGTGTGTGTGTGTGTGTGTGTGTGTGTGTGGCCAGGAACACTGTATCCATTACATCAGACAGCCAGCCACATGTCATATAGGCACGATATGAGTACTGAATGAGTACTGCATTAATACTGTATGAGTATGTGAACCCTTAAGTATTATTATTATTTCCATTACATTGTTTATGTTAACGAAAGTATTATTTTATTAATGAATTGTGTAATTGTTCATTACATTTTAAGTGTAGTATTTTAATATACAGACATATTTTACATATAACTCATCTAATTAAATTAATTAATATTAAATTAATATTAAGTGGCTAAAAGATGGAAGGAGAGATGGATGGATGGATGGATAGATGACACAACTAAGCTAAAATGATTCCAAGGTAAACCGCCACAACTGTGTGTTAAATGAATTTATGAAATAATAAAATATCCAATAACAAATCTAATTAAAAATAATACTCCAATGAAATTACTAAACTACATAAGTGGAAATATAATATAAGTGGTAATTATTGGCTATGTCTTAGAAATGATGTCATTCTGCTATAAACAGACACACACAAGTTAATTCACGGCCTATTTTTTTCGTCCCTTGGCAGGCCCAGACCCATGGAAGACCCATGGACCCAGATCTCCCTAGTGGGACAGTTGAATGAATCTAAGAAACAAAACACTATGTTGTGCTTTGCCGTTTACTTTTTAAACATTTGCTGCAGATCAGCGTAATGCATCATAACCAAACACCTTCCCCCATCTTCAAAGAACAATCTTTATCTAAAGAAATAAAATGGTGAGGTATCCTTGAGGGCGAGAGGGAGACGGGCATCATGGCAGCTGCCATGAGGGTAAAACGCAGCTTCAGTGCTAACGGCTACGTGCAGGAGATGAGAGATTCAGCGGCTTCAGTCTCACATGCTCAAGAAATGGGCAGCCTGGTGAAATAGAGAGGGCCGTAATCCCAGAGTGCACTCACTGCCTTGAGAGGAACAGCCCACACCGAATGACGCACTTTGGGATGAACGAGGCACATTGTTAAAATACAGTTAAAAAGCAGTTTGCGGTTCATCGCGTTAACTTAAGGCACTGTCAGCCACAGTACTGGATTTAACTTTACAATTCTGCAAAATATCCTCTAAAAAGATTTTTCAATGCTACTATCTCATTGTTGGTGTGTGGGGGGCAGTTACTAAAAACTGGAGTGCTTCCGCCCTAAACGCCTTCAACGGGACAGTCTGTAAAAAGGGGGCACTCCCACACCCCAATCTACCCTGGCAGTTTTGGTTCGGTTTGGGTGGGGCGGTGTAGGGTGGGGGGGTGGATGACGATGGGTTGCAAGTGACAGGAGCATTAGGTTTCCAGTGAGAAGGACAGCCCTGTCTTTATACACTGCGATTTAGATACCAGTGTCAGCTAATCAAAATAATAATAATAACTATAGTACACGCACAGGCATGCTCCTGTCACCCAACAGAAAGCAGAGTCTCAGAAGTCGAGGAGGAGCACTGCAAATTTTCACACATCAGTGGTGGCCACACAGCCAGTTGCAGT
Organism: Mormyrus hasselquistii; assembly: GCA_026779605.1. NCBI lineage: Eukaryota > Metazoa > Chordata > Actinopteri > Osteoglossiformes > Mormyridae > Mormyrus > Mormyrus hasselquistii. Next base: position 22,113,617 of record JAODKE010000020.1, on the reverse strand, counting down.
GCTGGAATTGAACCTTGCAGTGGTTTCAGGTGGCGCTTCTCTGGTGAATAGGAAACTGCTCCTATCTGCCGGTTTGCCTGCTTATGTCTGTGTTGGTCTCTGAAAACTTCCCGTCCTTGTTTCTAATTAATAAAGTGTGAGAAATTAATAATTGAATGTAATCCCATACCTTTGGGAGAAAATACAACTTGATAAGGTTTAATTAGTGAAATTATATAAATATATAATACAGGGCAGCTTTTAAGGCTACACTGCCGTTTATGTGTCGTGCTTGATCAAAGATATGTGCTAATTTGCGCATGAAAGAACGCGTTTGCGAGGACGCAGGTTAGCCCCCTCCCCCCCCCTCCGCCACACTTTCGGCGAGTTGGGAAACACGCCACGCCGGCTACCGTGCGGCGATCGCATCGGTCCGACCAGCGTTTCCACTGCGAGCCGCGTCTCTTTCATTTGCCGTGTATGCATATTAATTAATTACTGCCTAGTTGCCGCATCTTATCAGCAGCCACCATTTTCTCCAGGGGGGCCGTAGTATTTTTAATGATTTATAGTAAGAACTTCGCAACACATAAACACATATTTTTTGGATTTCACCAGTGTATTCATATAGGCAACTTACCATTTTGTAAACCAACGGCGAATGACGATGTATTGCAGAATAATATTTTGCACCGGGGCTTCAATACATATGTAAAACAGAACAATTAATGGGACGAGTGGTGGTTAATTTCACTATTAAAACAGTGCAACTGAGAGACTGACCTGGATCGTTTGACGATTGTACACTTTCACTACGTGGAAATTGAAACTGTAAATCCCTTTGCGGGGAGCAATGAAATTACTTCTCTCTGTGTCGAAATTTTTCCCCACGTTCACTAGTACCTAGAAAAAAAACATTTAAAGAGAGAACCAACATATAAATAAGTCAAATTTACGCAATATTTTTATATAATTGCGATGAACTGCAAACACACGGAATTTTCCAGAAAACTTAACAATTAGATACAGATATACAAACAGATAAATATGTTTGTCTCGAAATACTTACTTGAACATACAGATCAAAAGAAAAGGGAGATTTTAATTCCGCATTATAAATGGTTTGTCATTCAAACGAATTTATTTTCAAAAGAACCAAATTTCATATTTATACTAGCAAACATCATACTTTTTCTGCAACTAAGCAAAACCGACAAAATTTCCGGCGGTGTTAAAAATAACCAAACACAGCAAGGGAATTCTGTTAACTGTAATCACCGAGGCACCACAAATAGTTATAAATTATGCAACGGCGCCCAGGAAAATTAATCTTAGGCGAGCCCCTTGACGAGAATACAAAATTAACTTCTGTATTCCATATTAAATCGCGATGCACGCTGCTGTAACCGACAGGGGAATAGACAGATTCATGTCCAATAGGCTCTTACCCCCGCCCAGTCATCCCGAGCCCCACATGCACATGCTCTCCTCTATTCACCTGGTACCCACTTGCCTTCCTTCGCGCAGCTTCGTTTCACCAGCCCTCACTCCTCTCCTTCCCACTCTCAGAGTTGAAATGTCCCCGACCCACCGACTCTCAACCACTTCATCCGTCCTGAACACTTACCTGATCAAAGTAGATGACCATTGTCCGATTGCTCATCTCCGACGGCTCGTGGTTTGTGCTTCTTACGGCGGAGAAAGCCACTTTGGCGTTACCAGACCGCACCGAAATCCCGAGCGCCGTCCCCGTCGGGTCCGAAGTTGGGTTGGAGTCGCAAACGACCAGGCATTTCCCCTCCAGCACAATGGGCTCCGTCTCATTTTGAGCACCGGCAAGTCCTGCCAGCCACAGCACACTTACAAGCAAGGCAAACATAACTGGAAATGTAGTTGCACCTGAATGCAGCATCCTGAGCAAATACATGCAGATTTCTTTATTTGTTAAAGATGGGAGATTGGCCACTCCTTATCGTTAGCACAATTCCAGTTTCTTCGAAATCACTTTCAATTCTCTTTTCCAGAATAGAATTCTCCGTATCTTCCCAGTGTTATGCGGAGACGCGCAGCGATTCTTTCCTCACGTTTCCTCGTTTATTTTTTTTTTAAAAATTTAGAGAGGCTCCTAAAGTCTCTCATTCCCAGTTTTTGCGCCCCGCCTTTTCGTCTCACTCCCTAATGGAATAACCCGTGCAGCGCGGAACGCGGCCCTTGTAAAGCCGAAACGCGGTTGAATGCATAGCGCGGGGGTCCGTCCGCTCGCACGCTGAATTATTGATATGTGCGATATTAGCAGAGAAACACAAAGTCTCGGACACGCGATGCTCCTTCGCTCCCTCCCACCCGGGCTTCGGCAGACCCCTCCCTCCGCGGCCCCAATCAAAGATTAGCGCATCTGCCGGTTTCCAATCGCCGCGCAGCCCGCCCTCCGCCATGTGACACGGCGATCTGCTTTATACGGGGCTCCTTGCAGGTGGAAACTATCGGGCCGCGAAGCGCGGTGAGTAAAGCTCGTTTGGTACCGGTTCGGGGATGCAGCGCGTCGTCGATGCCAGCGCTTCGGACGGTGTCCACTTTCCGCCACTTCTCAGGCGTAACGCTGCAGGTACGGAGGCTTCAGTACCCCGAGAAGAAAGGATAAGGATAAATGAGAAGTACCGGGAAAAGTTCGGGGTATAACTGGATCAACCGTGTTTGGATGAGACCTCTGACGATTGAAGGCGATTAAAACACGACTGAAAGTTAAAACCTCTAAAGAAAGGAAGGTGAAGCCAGAGGAATTTAATAGACAGTAATGCAGAAAACACCTGACTATGTCGAAGGTTTATTAAGAACATTAATTTCCATTGGGTACGATTGATATTAAAAGTCTATATGCACAGCTATGTCGATAAAATAAACATTACGAAGACTGCACCCGCGTTGCATAATTACAGAACATAGGCCTATAAAAGCATTTTTTCCACTATTTTAAAAAATCGACACATTTCATGGTTTATCTTTTCCGCAGCAATAAATATACAAGGCAGACAAAGAGTGACAGAATAGACACAGGAGACAATTCAAAAGGATGGAACTATTTCTGTCAAATTATGCACAATACAAACACCACAAACAATATTATATAATATGGCTTATTACGCTATACACACACACACACACACTTGCACCTATGTACACACACCACCACGCAGCCAACAGAGAAATGGAATATTAACTCTTCTTACACTGATACTCCTATAGTGTGGATTGTGCGTAAATCGATATCGGCCGGGTTCACGGATTGTACCTGTGGTTTTTTACCCGCAGACTCAAGTCTGTTGGCAAATCAGCCTGGAGGCTTTACTCTCTACTTCAATTCAAAGTTGTCTGATGAAGGCCTGTGCACCTTACACTAACCTCACTAAGAGTCAGCTTAAATTCTGCAAAACATACGCAACAGGTTTAGGGCGTTGGCGGGGTATACCGGGCTGAAAGAAAACAACGGGTTTAAGGTGTACAAATTAAACATTGCATAAATACGAGCTAAACAATGTTTAGAATGATGATTGTATTTGAGTGGTTTCCCTGAGATACAGCCTTGCTTGGTAAACCAGCCTCCACACCACACGTAAGCGGCGCTTTCCCACAGAGAGCCGGGAAGACGGCATCGATTACAGCAGCTCAAGATGCGGACAGCGCACGACGGGAAAAACAGCCTGTTATTTGGGCGTTTGTCTGGCAGCTTTGTCTTTTAAAAGTGGCGGAAGAAAGTGCGTCAGACGATTTGTTTCGAAAATATCACAACCATGTCCATGTGATGTAAATCCGCCCTTTCAAAGTAGGCTGGCCCCGTTAATCTTATTAGATTCCCTTGATTGAGGCTAAATGATGAATTGCACAGATCGGTAGCCGGATGTAATACTAATAATAGTAATAAATATATAAATAATAACAATAATTATAGCAACAAACAATAACTGTGAGCTTCATGTATATATGATTTTTCATGTAAGACACGTAGCCAACATTGGATTTGAGTTTTATCATTTAACTTTTATATCCTGATGTCTGGGATAACTCCCTAAATCGCTAGAACTTGTAATTAACGTTATTTTTTACCATCATATCTCGTGCTTTATGTGCATAAGTGCACTCGAACCTCACAGGCCTCCAGGAAAAGCAAAACCCCGTTTTACCAGGTAGCATCAGGTGCACATGGCGGGCGTACAGCCTCCCCGGAGAGCCGGCCTGTTACACTCCAGCTTCTTACAGCTCGCATTGCATCATACATCTGCGTGAGGTGTGCTATTCACGCACAGCCCGGTGTCTCGGATGAAGAGCTTATAAAAACGGCAGGTCTGTAGCTATGTGACACGGTATTCACGGCGGCTTCCGGAGGAGAAGCACTGAGCCGTGAGCGTCGGGTCGGGATACGCGGCGGAGGGGAACGAGCGGCGGAGAGATGGTGATGGTTCCGTTCAGTACCTCTGCAAACGCGACTGGGAAACAAGCCGGTGTGTCTTCTCTTTGTTAACCTGCGTGAAAACCTCTTGCATTAATTATAAGGTAAAAACATTATAGAGAAAATTGTATTTTTGAAGAGGGCCATAACACTACTTGTGTGTGTATGTGTATGTTTATATACGCTGAGAGAATGGAATGGCCATTATGAAGTGAAACAAAGCCTTGAAAGTCTGTAATTTCTAAGCTTTTTTAACGGCGCACCTATTATCTCCTATTCAGTGACTGGGAACCTTATGGCCTCCTTTCTCCCTTTCTCTCACACAAACAATAAACATGGAACTGGCGCTTAACTCATTTATCAGCCACGAAAAAATCCCTTACCAGCTTGTTCTCCAGATAATTCATATTCCTTGTGACTTTTGCAAATGTAGTATTGAGTGCAAAGACTCTGAGAATAATTTGTTTGACCATATATTCATGGCGATGCAAGAGGAAACAAAGTTATTAAATACAAATCACTTTCCAAGGGCGATGTTGCTAAATCGCACTTTAATTAAAGCCTTTTCATTATTGATCTCCGGATTTTTTGTCAATTAACGTAATCAGCCGGTCCCCAGTTCAACTATTCACTGTACTAATCAAATCAGTTATGTAAAGTGCTTTAGAAATAATTTTGTAAATTATATTATCACATTAAAAAATCGTTAAAAAAAACTCTTGGTGGCTTGTCAGGAGTATTGTGCTATACAGCAGGCACTTTCATAATATGATATAATGGGAGATGACATATTGCTGTTTGATTTGGTTAATAGTGTTCATCCATTTAAAGTGATTCGATTAGGATAGGATGTCTGTATGTGTGGGCCTGTGTTTGGGGGGGGGGGGGTTTCCAAGGCTTACATAGTGCCAGGGCCCCTCCCACTTATCAGTCTTCCCTGAATCAGCAGTAATTTTGTTCTAAGATGTCCTCACCAACATTGTGTCTCAAAGGGCCAGTCAGCCCCAGTGACGGAACAACTGTACACTGGGCATTGGGGCAAAATTGGACCATGCCCCCTCCTCCAAATTCACAACTAGAGCCTTCCTACTTCAGCTGTAACCTCCGAATATACCCATCATGCCCTGCAGCAGTTAGAAAATTCTAACAAGCTTTTTTCGTTAAATACACACTTCGACATCATAGGTTTTTTTAAAAAAAAATTTAAGTACTGTACAAAAACAATTTTTGTATTATAACTCCCACCTTAATGAGACTGTAAACGTAAAAATGAGAGATATAAAAGTAGCATGTCAGAAGTTTGTACAATATGGTACACCCTACCTTATTCCTCATGAATGTTTTGTGTATATGTGAGATCTGCAGTTAGGGACAGAGTTTCCTGGCACTTTGACTTCACTGTGGCAATGGGCCGTGGAACCGTTGCTTGGCCCCCCCTGATCGGCCCATCAGGCTTTGTGAGTGGTCAAATACTGAGGGGGCACCAACTTCGTAAGACAGTTTCAGTTTGTATCAGGTAGGTGGCGCTGGTGGGCAAGTTTGCCACATTGGCTTCAACTGGTATTGTGGCCAGAGGACCTTTGGTCACCCTCCTCGTGTAGGTAGTGCTGTGTTCATGACTGAATCTGTGGGCTCTTTGTTAGGACCTGGTCTTCCAAAGTGCTTCGGATGAGATTTGCACCGTGTATCATTCAGGAGGCAGCAGCAGGACCAGCCAGCCTGTCTCAGGTTGGCACCCCCACTACCCCCAAAACGAAAGGCTTGTGTCCCATCCAGTTTCATCCAGAATAATCAAGCACTCAGAAGAACAGAGATTTCTGCCATCTCTATGGCCAAGTCCGAGCGCTCATCTTACCAGTCTGTCAAAAGGAGGACACGCCTTACCATGACATCATCATCACAGTATGGTCGATCTCCACAGGCTTTCTTGGAGTCTGCTGATGCGCCAGGAGACGTCAGGCCCTTGGCACCTCACGAGGCCTCAGGATTCCGGCTCCCGGCCACAAGCCCAAGAACAACCACTAACAGGTGTAGCACACAGACGGGGCCGGTTCTGGTACAAACAACTCAACGGGACGGTTCGGAAAGAGGAGGAACCAGAAGCTTTTTATATACGCAGAACGACGGGGGGGGGGAAGCTCCTTCTTAAATTAGGGATCTCCTTCGTCAGCTTCCATTAAGGTAGGGGGGGGTTTGCAGATGACGCTGATCATTTAAAAATAACACCTGATGTTAATCTGCCACCCCCCCAACAAGTCTGACCGGAGAAGAAGAGCTAAGACACACAGGAAACAGGAGCTGGCGGTGGGAGGAGTCAGATGCATCGTATCTCATGGGGAACCCGCGAATGATTTCCAATTTGCGGAGTTAAATGCAGATTATTTCGTACCCCATGTGTGATGAGCAGAGGTGCCGAACCTTCGCCAAACATATGTGGATTTCTCATCGATAATCATGCTTGGAGGCTCACAGCTGTCGCTCGAGTGTTACCCGTGCCAAATGATTAAAAATTAATATCTCCTGCAAGTCTGATCAGACATTGAGTGCGTGGAATCTGTATTACTGGGAATAGTTGATATTACGACTTCAGGCTGTATTAGAAGCTGAATGTACCAGGAAACATCTGCTTTAACTGCATGCTAGATGGGCAAGAAACCACAGTTAATCATTGTAAACGAGATGAATGCAGAAATAGGTAGAGATCACCAAACCACCCCCCACCCCCCCCCCCCCCCCCCCCACCCCCATCCCAGCCCCCGGCGCCTCCCCTCCCCCCCCTCCCCCCCCCCCCCC
>JAODKE010000020.1:22065967-22079948 GCA_026779605.1 Mormyrus hasselquistii | reverse complement strand
ACGGACTGTCTCAACAATCACCGCACCCCCTAACCCCATGGAGTCACACCTTAAGCCCCCAGCAAAACCCCCAATTCTAGGCTTATTCAGCATCAGCCCTGACATACGAGTTAGCCTTCATATGTAAATAGCAACGGGGAAAAGTGCTGGGGGATGAACGAGACAAGTCACACGTAAGGTTATATCGTCAGGGGAGGTCCAAACATACCAGAAGTATTTTAGGTTTGACTGTGGTTCTTCGGGGGGGAAGGGGGGGGTTTCCGTGCCCTTCAGCAAATGATTCTGAAAACTGATGTTAAACATGACTTAAGATTTCAAAGTCTACCCTCACCCTGCACAGCGCTGGCAAAAAAGTGAGAGCATACACCCAGAAATCCTAACCCTGATGCGTCCAGGTTAGGGATGGGTGCGTGTTGCCAGGGAGCGCGTGTTCTCTCCCAGCCGCCGTTCCGCTCCCTTGGCTATAAGGTCTAGAACGCCTGCGATCGCTAGGCGACGCCCAGAGCCGTGGTGAGACGCTCACAAGGCCGAGTCGATGTGTGGAGTGCAGGCAAGGAGACCGACCTGGGAGGAGCACGCGCGTGAACACACACACACACACACACACACACTTGGCTGCTCATCCTCTAAAAACCGCGCAATAAAGAGGAGCAGATCCTGACATCCCGCTAACTGGCCCGTAAATTTGCAACGCGGGATAAGCATGCAAGGAGCAGCCATTCATGCAGGACGCGCCGACATATGGCACCAGAAGTGGGTCCAGCTGTTTTCTCGTCCTGGGGTTGCCGTAATGAGTTTTAGAGTCTGCCGAACCGACCGTATCGGCGCTCCTCTCCGGCAGCACAGCCCGCCATCGAAGCAGACAAGCCAAGCTCGTCTTAAAAACAAGTGAAGCAGACTTCTGGGATGGTGAGCAACCCCCCCCCCAAAAAAAAGCCCTGGAAAGGGTGTACAACATCAAATGCAAAAAGGAGACTGAAAGTGTGTATATTTGACACAAGCTCCTGAGGTTGTGCCATAAATGACGGGGGTTTCCACACGTATAACTAGAGTTACTATCCTAAATATGATGCGTAACACAGTAGCATTATCCCTATCATCTGCCCCTATTGCAGCCCATCTTAACACAGAACACTTCCCAGACTCTCCCACAATGCCTTGCAGTCAGCAGGAACAATCCAATGCACAAAAACGGGGGAGGCGGTGCCACTAAAGCCTCACTGAGGCTTCCGCTGCTGGGCAGACAACTTGTCCTCACCTCATCAGCATCAAAATCTATTAGAATATTAACTTACAATAGCAGCTGACCCCCATACCACTTTAATTCTCCCCTGCCCGGTTCTCTGGCCATGGGAGTGCCTGGTGCACGGCTGATGGACCGGAGCAGACCACCTGCGCATTCCCGATCTGTCTTTGGCCTTGGGACACGTAGTTAACACCGTAACTCATCAATCGCCTTCATTTCCTGGGCCCAGTACGCTAACAGTAGTTTAAACGGCTCCATAACCCAATCGAGATATGTGATTATAAGTGTTGATTTGTCATACGCAAATGAGTCACTTAAGCACACTGGGGAACGCACGTATCACATGTCACTAGCAATTACAGTAATAGAATCCCTCTGTTTTGTAGTAGTACTTTCTAACAATCAAAGGCGGGATCTTTGCGTCCAAAACTCCGTTGAGATTAAGAAAAACCTCGACTTCATACTCAATACAGTCCATCTTTCGATCAATTTCATGCATTTCTGTGCGTGGGAATGGACATACCAAGCAGTTCTACTGCAGAAGAGAACAGATATTTCTTACTATAAGTCTGTAAAACCCTGCACGTGGGGGAGAAACCCTTACTGCCTGCATTTTGCTCGGCATTTCGGGCTAAGATGAAGATGCTCCGCTTACCCGGGGAATAGAGCTTGGCGAGCTGCCGGGCCCCGGCGTGCTGCGGTCCCCAGCGCGGCGCCGTGCTCCGAGCCGCCGCTCCGTGCTCGTTCCCGTTCGGGTCCTCCTCTGCCATGGACCGCTGTTTGATCTCAGTCTCCGACAGCAGCGCCGCCGCCATCCCGCGTTCCTCCTCTCCGGGTTCAGCTACGGCGCATAAAGTGCAAACACGTGCCTTTTAAATGAGCATCGGAACAAGCAGCCCGGAATAAGGTCTGAAAATGGGGCTTTTGTCGCTCCGCACTGATGCTCGCCGACGGAGGATATTATTTCGGAATGTCGCCCAGCGGGGATGGACAAGTCTGCTAAATCATGACCATGCAATACCCGGAACAGCAAAGCGTTTAAGCAGCATCCGGTGTATTAATGCTAACTGGGATCGGGGAACTCCCTTTGCCGTTTGTTTGGGTGTCAGACCTGTATGTAACAATACAAAGGCGGCGTCTTACATTTCACTGTACTTTAGCATGTAGCCACCTGGCTAATAGGGGCCAGGCCCTGTCTTACCCACCTATTGTAAACTTTCGGTCCGCTCGATAGCTCGGCGAGTTTCTTAGGGATGGTCCTCATGTTCCCGTCTGACGTGGCTACTGTTCGCACAGCGAACGAAACAAACCGATTACACAGATCATTTCAAAGGAACCAAAAACTCGTAACTGACCGATAACGTTACAAGTAATTGAATGACATACCTGGAGATACCATGATTTCTGGTCTTATTAAATGAGGAGTTCTTTCTGCCGTAGGAGAATTTTGTTGGTAAAACAGAGAGGATCCCTTGGCCCCAGCTCTCCGGTTCTTATTACTGCGTTCTGCTCCATTGTCCAGCTGCAGCTTGGAGATGTGCGCAGAGGCGGCTGCTGCATAGCGCATGTTGTCTGGGTGAAACTGGGAAGAGCAGCTGCACATCCACAGGTGCAGTCCTTCTCTGGACCGACTAATATATTGTTTCATGCGGTTGCCTGGAGGGTAGCCGTCAACTTCTGTCAGGCGGAGTTGCTTTAGGTTCCAATTAACGTTTCCGCCTTTGGTGTCTTTGTCACCCGCGGTTTTGCCTACTGTACTTTCGGTACCGTATTTTGGAATTTATAATAACAGGAAAATAAAAGTTTAAGCAAACCAGTTAAAGTGCAATCTTTTGGGGTAAATATAGATATTTCATGGAATACACATACAAGTAAAGTAGGTTTTTGCAATCAAAATATGATTTGTGAAAATCTACAAATTAAATGAAGGTTGATTACAGGAATTTCCCTCGGAGGGTAACCCTATGGCAGGGTCACTGCCGCCTCACTCCTGCTGGGATTAGCGTTTGAATCACGTCTATTCTGTGCCTAGAGATATATTCTCCTCCTATGCATTTTTTCTCCCACAGTCCAAAGACACGCAGTTAGCCCAACTGGCGTGTATAAATAGTCCTTTGTTTGTGAAACTGGGTATATGTCCATTTTAATTAATCTAAATTTTAACTAGAGGTGTGTTACCTCCTTGTGATGTATACTACCTATTAAAATCATTCCTGTTTTAACTTTTTGAGTGAGGCCCATGCCTGTGACGCTCACCAGGAAAAGCGATTATAAATATCCAGTCCAGGACCCCCCCGCCTGTTCCCTAAGCTTCTTGATAAAGGCTTCAGGGCTCTCGAACCTCAGCCACAATATGTGGTTAGGTGGACGGACGACTGACGCTGTTTGTGTCTGCATGTCTACCGCCCTCTAATGGTGAATTAAATCTGCTCAGTAAAATCGCATGGAGCTGAAAATATATTTACAGCTGAATAGAACTTCTACATTTTCTATGATTTTAAGAAAATGCTTTCTGTCTAGCGTATATGTTCTTACAATGATAGCTAAATTATGTTTTGCGGGGCTCTTAAGTCCCACGCATTGACTGTGAGACACACACATTTACACTAATTCACAGGCTCACACGCCACACCTCGTGTTTCTCACGCTGCGAAGTAAAAAGCGATAACGCCCACCAAGGTGGCCCGTTATACAGGATTAATAGACGAAGCGCAGGCGTACGGAGCGGAGTTTTCCGCCGACTTCATAGCTGTCCCGGGTTATAATAACCACCTACCAGTCAATCAGAAAATATTTGTCGTTTCCGGGTAAATTCCAAAACAAGTTGCGTGTGATCCCGCTGCAAGCAGGTTATCACGTGGATGCGCACACATGACTGCGGTAGGCAGGGGTCTCAAATCACACGCATGGACCGTGAGACACGCTTCGCCCCTAATGTAATCTCACTCCAAACTTTTGATGAAATTTGGGATTCTTGCGTTTTACATAATTTAAGAAAACTCTGAAATGTTTTTCATGCTCAAACAAGTGGTGAAGCGCGCACTCATGTATTCATAATAAATGTACTGGTTAAATCCCTCCTGATATAACAGTAATCCAGTGCGTTCCAGTCACTGATTACTGGGAATGGCCTCGACCTTCTGGCTAGCAGCAGTTAAGAGACCCAACTGCCGGACAAGCTGCCGCAACACATGGATGCAATTAAAGCAGAAACCGTTGTAAATTGTAGGAGGTCCATCAACCGACGGAAGGAATCCGGGGGGGGGGTAAAACACTCCGGGTAAAATCACCGCAGGCTGGCCCGGTTCGGCGCCATTCGGGGGCCGCAGGAACCTGGACTTTTGGAAACGGCGCTTGGATATGCTCTTCTTTCATTACCCTTATAAGTTTACCTGAATTCAACGTAAAGAAAGATTCCTTGTCAGAGTTATGAAAAGCATAAAATATTAGCACTGGACTAACGATCGATGTTTCTGGTCATTCTCGTTCATGGTCGTTATATATGCTATCATACGTATCATATTATAAATGTATTAATTATAATTTAAATTTGTTTCACGCATACTGTTCTGGCTACTCTTGATTTATCGCTTCGGATATTACACTTGTTTTGAGATAGTGATATTATTATTAGGTTACCTGTGCGTGACGTGATCTCTTCAGACCGGTGTGTGGTAATTCTGCAGCAGATTAATTTTCGATTTAATGCTTTCGACGCTGATTTGTTTTATTAAGCCTGCAACAATTTCGAGACCCTTTCTCCCTATTCGCCTCTATTTCATTTCTGTGGATTTAAAATCGGTTATTAAACGTTGTGTCTGCACGATAACCTACACAATCTTCTTTTTTTAGGTGATCGAATTCATTGGGCTAAATTTAATATTGTTGTTGGATTAAATTGCAACCAAAATATGCATTAAGAGTATATGTGTCAACATTCTGTAAAGTTTAAAATATTGATATTGTTACGCCTTGCTATTCGCGATTTATCATTTAACCGAGTCCCTTCAATAGCTAAAAAACGAAAAGTTGATATCGAAATAATGCGTGGATTCACGTGGTATGAAATGAGAAACAATATGTCCGCGTTCTGCTAGCACTCACTGAAGCGCCATGGCTCTAGTCTCTCGCTTAATTCATTCAGGATTCTGTTTATGTTGGTTTTCATTTTAGCCGATTCCCTTGGTTTAATTGGCTCAATTAGTAGCTAATTATCTGTATTATTTATGTCAATGCAATTCCCTTCAGTAAAATACAGCAGCTCTCGAATACAAGGCCTGCAGTAATGGGTAGAGCTTTGCGATACAATGGAGTAGGCCTATTTGCACAAATATTATCTTGTTCACTTTCAGTGTTTGGTAAATGCTTCTACGGAAATGGAGCTTACCAATTAGTGCCGTTAGCTGTGGTCTCGTGGGATTCAAACCAACAACCTTTATCTTAGAAGTCCATGTCCTTAAATACTAACAAGCATATTAACGTTAAAACTACCTGGTTACCAGACTAATTAACAGAAATTGTTATAAATGAACAGGATTCCACACGGGTGCTCTGTGAGAAAATGCACGGCTCTGATCACTGGAACTGGGCCGGTGGTTAAATTATGCGTTCAATTATTTACACGTGGTTTATACGTGCGAATAAAACTTTCAGGGTCCGAGAAAGAAGACTGACCAAAATGCACGGATTCCCTTTATTCATTTATTTATTTATTCATTCGTTTATTTTGTCTGTAGTAGTTAATGCAGTCTGGTCACTTCACATTTTAAAAGCAGACACCGTCCAGAGAGTCACGCAAAATCGATGATACTTATTTTTACAATAACCATTGTCATCAACTGGAAAATCCAATCAAAACTATTACGTTGTATTTTTCCCCACTTTATTAATTTTTTTCCATTTTTGTATTTTTTTCCGTAATTACAAAAAAGAAATAATAATAAAAAGAACATATTACGTTTGGCAAGCGATCACGACACGGCACGAGGACCATTTACTGCGAGAAATAAAAGGTACAAAAAATATATAAAAGCCAAAAGCAGACAACGAATGACAAAAAGGTGCGATCGGCACTTACTACAGCTCGATACATGAAGCAACAGAGGACAGGGTAAGCATTTCTAGACTGAAACGAGACGGGAGGCGTTTCTCTTATCTTTTGTTAAAAAAAAAACGCACAACTGGGAAGCGGGATGATAAAAATACTGAATGGAGAATACCTTTCCCCCCTTCCTTTTGCCCCTTTTTCTTTTTTAATATCTCCCATTAATATTCATTTCCCACCGCTCATAATCGCTGCGCCTGGTGGCCAAATCGTTAAGAGTTTTACATGGGAGTAGCAAATGACACTTTGATTGGCTGTGATGTCGAAATGGTCCTCCCCCACTGCGTGGCGTCGGGGGCCGGGGCTGAGCCAGGAGTCCTGCGGGGCCGGATCTCACTGTGCGTGCTGACTCAACGTGTGGTTCTGGGAGGGAAGAGAGGAGAACCCATGAAGAGAAAAATAATAAGCTACGTGCCCACACCTCTTCCCCAGCCACTGCCCCCCCTCCCAACCCCACTCCCCAGGCTTGTCCATCCATTGCTAAGCCCCCGCCCCCTACGACACAGCCTAACCGCTATTTCAATGCAGGCGGTATAAATACTGGATCACAATGCAGCTGGCGCCGCACGCGCGAACGCACGAAACACACGCTCATACCTGTGCTATATTTTTTAGGAAAGATTCCATTCATTTATTTATTCAATTATATTGAATTTTAAATCCATTTTTAAATCAATTTAAATATTTTAAAGCACCATCTGAATATCTTTTGAGATTTGCCCTCTTTTGTTCTGGTGCGCTTTAAGATCCCTTCTCTCTCTCTCTCTCTCTCACACACACACACACACACACACACACTTTCATTCCCATTCTTTTCATTCCTAACCCCTGAATAATGGTTCTTTACATGCTTCCCACACGGAAAGCAGGATATCAGAAAGGAATCATAGCACGTTAACCGGTTAGACGATGGGATTTTGGCGACTGCTGAGGAATGGATAAAATCGGCCCTACGCCGGGAAGAATCTGGCGGAGTGGAGATTGGTAAATGCTTTGGCAAAATCAGGAGGGGGAACGCTCGCCAGAACCCGCTTGCCCGACCTGTGTGCCGGCATCACCAGATAAAAGGGACCAAAAGGAGTAAACTTGCCATTTCCGTTCATAAACGTTTCGACCTGTAACGCGAAACATAACATACACACAAACGCTGCCAGACAGACATATTTTCGTTAACATAGCAAACGTCTGATTCCGATGCCCAGCCCGACTGCACCCCCCTCCCCCTCGGCCACCCCACCCCCTTGTACTGGTATGTGAGTGAAGGCGCACACGAGGAGCGCTCTCCGGTGAGGAGATGGCTCTCTTTGGGAGCCACTGACCCCGTTACGAGAGCAATCCGCTCCGAACGCGGCTGCCTGCAGTTCTGCCCTCGGCCAGTAGAGGTCATGCTTGTCCCTCCCTCAGACGCCGACAGAAATGCGGGACTGCGGACGTCTGTCCGACGTTAACGTTTTAATCGAAGACTTGCCGGGAATCCTGGTTTCACCAGCACTGCACAAGTGCAGCAACCCTGCCGTACATTACACCTTCCTCCAAATTTCTTGGTATTTTTTGAATTTATGTTTCTTTATTCATTATCATTTTTACTATTAATATAATTTGCATTTTTTTGAGTGGGGAATTACAGAGACCGCGCAGAAAGCAAAATTCTCTGACGGACCAGCACGAAGACATTGATACCAGGGGTTTCCACAAGGAATGACACAAAGATCATTAAAAACAAGCATGTCCAAAAAATCAAGCTGAAAATCCTTTTGAGGGTATTTCTATAATTATAACCTGGTGTCAGACCAAGAGGACCACGGCGCATGGGAGTGGCTGGCCGGGTCCAGCCTGAAGAGGTCTCACTATCTGACGCAAAGCAAAGCAGACAGAGCGGAGTGGAGGTCCCGTGCAGAGATGGACAGGCGTAATGGGTGGCACTTACTGAATGCCCGTCTACTGCCAATCATTCAGGGCTGCAATTTCTCACGCCCCCACCACATTACGGAATGTGACCCGGTGTGCCCACAACCGTAGGTAACCACCTCGGGTAATGATACCACCAACCAGCTGGTAAGACTGACCTCGGGGTGAAGCACTCCCCGGTTATCCGCACCAGGGCATGCTTTCACTACCCTCTCGATTGGCCACACGCACACAAACAGGCAGCACCGGTGTGGCCCTGCCTGCCCAGAGCTGCCCGGCTCCCGCTCTCGGTCGGCTCTCTCCATTCGAGAGCGTCGTCGGGGGGGTGGCCTTATCGATCTGGCTGTGGCCGATCGATGCCGCGACCGGTGAGTCTCTCTGAATCTGATAATGACTCTCAGCATGACACAGAGCCTGGTGCAGCTGTAATTGATACGTCCCACCAGGAGGGGGAGCAAGGCCACAGGCCTGTTCTGTTTAATCGGTGAATCTGGGGGCGGAGCCTGTCGCAAGACACACACCACACCTGCGGACCTCTGGACCTCAGTCCTACCCTGCAGCACCCTGCAAGAACTCTTAGTATGTCTTGATGCTAAAGTAACTAGGGAAAACCAATGAGTCTGACCCAGAGCTCAGCAGAGGGAGGGGGCTGTGTGTGTGTGTGTGTGTGTGTGTGTGTGTGGGGGGGGGGGGTGATTCAGCTGATATCTACATTGTCATTGTTTTCTTAAAACTGGTTATAAGAAAGAGCGTGGCTAAATGTGGCACGCCCAATGGCTCGTGGGAAATATGGCCCCATCACATTACAAGGGCAGGTGCCGGGCGATACGTCGAACTGGGGGGGCTGGGGTGGTGGGTGAGGGAGAAGACAGTAAATCACAAGTACGTCACCGTGCCGGAGAGGAAGGGGGGGGGGGGGCGGGGGGACGTCACTTTCAATCAAGGCCCCTTTCGGCCCCCGGCCCCGTGAGCGTGTGCGCTGCCCTACACCTGTCTACGGATCTCGCCGCGCTCCTCCGGTGGGGCTGGCCGGTACAGTCTCCGCCCACAGTCGGTGCGCACTTCTCGCCGCTCGTTTGTCTTCCGTCGATCCCGGGGGGGTCGTTAGAGGCCCGACATGGGGGGGGGGGCAACGCTGAGTGCTCACTTGTGCTGGCTAATCGAGCCGTGCCAGTCGTAGCGAGCAGTCGGTGAAGAGGAGCAGGGAGGGAGATGTCAGGGAAGGGGGGGGGGCATAGGAGACCCTTTCACAGAACCACAAGCTGCTCCCCCCCTTTTTTTATTTTGTGAAAAATCACCTTTGTCACGGGCACTCTTAGCGGGGCTTTTTTTAGAGCGCTTGACGGTCTTCCAGGGCTGGACTCTAACAGATGGGCTACTCTTTCAGTCACACGCTCCCGGCTTCCACCTCAGAGAGGCGCCAGGCCCGCTTGGGAGAGCGCTGCAAATAAGTGCCCCCTCTGCAATGCCCCAGTGTGCCCTGTGTCCTGCTTCTCCTTTCCTCTGCCCCCGATGTCCACCCCTCGGGTTTTACGCTGCCAGCCAGGCAGTCAGCCTGGACGTACCAAGTGGTCATCCCTGGGGACCCCACCCAACCAGAGACCTTCAGCAGAGCCAAGACCTGACAGACACACACACACACACATACACAATGATGTCACCCTTTCATAGACTCTGGCACGATACAAAGCTGCTTCACTCTCCACGACTGTCAAAGCACTTCCATTGAATTTCATTGACTTTTTCATTGACCTCTGACCCGCTGGAGCTAAAGGACTCGCACACGCACACACTCAGACTGAGGGGCCAGGACATGCAACTAATGCAACTCATGACCTGTGGGGGCGCCCCCTGCTGGTGTACGCTAAACCAGCTATGGGAGTGTAAAGTGCTGTGTGTGTGTGTGTTACACAGTGCACATGCAAAAGGTCAGAGAAATCATGTGATAATCCTGCAGAACACAAACACACCACCTTCCACTGATCACCAGGGTATGACGTCATTGTGCCTCACACCCCAAATGAGGGCCACTGGGGGCGGGGGCTTTGATGGTGCCAGACCAGACCTCTCCTGTTCTGTCAAGAGCATGATTTATGGGGAGCAGCTCTGTCAGACTGTGTGGGGAGTATGGGGAAGCAGGAGGGACCCCCACCTGTGAGTCCTCTAAATTCCAAGGGGGGGATGGGGGGGGGGGTCGCTGTTTCACACTTACTGTGTCTTTGGCTCTGCCGTTTCAAGCATACATGTGCAAATGCAAACCTCTGTCAGCAGACAAACAAGGCAGTGCAGAGAGCCAGGAGTGTAAGCCTCACAGCTAAATGCCCAGCGACACACAGCTAAATGCACAGCGACAAATACCTCACAGCATAACAGTGGAACACAAATGCACAATGGCACACAGTTAAACATATCAGCACACAGCTAAACTCAGACTCACACACATAAACAGACACAAACTCACCTCACACCGCAAAACAGACACACCTCACACACATAAAGACACACCTCAGAACAGACACACCTTACACAATAAACACAACTCACACACATAAACAGACACACCTCACACCGCAGAACAGACACACATAAACACACCTCACACAGATAAACAGACACACCTCACACAGAGACACACCTCACACAGATGAACAGCCCACAAACACCAACAGACACAGCAGAACTATGCACCTCACACATTCATGCACAGAACTAATCACCTACCCACACACCCCCAGCTGAGCAAGTGCCCCCAGTACTGCTGCACCCGCGACACCCCAAAGCTACACCCGGCCAAATACCAATAGCCAGTAACAGGAAGGATTTGCTTATGCCAGGGCCTGATCCCTCCAGCGAGATCCACACGGCAGAGACAGGTGCTTCCGCAGGGGCCCTTTGCCCTGGCACGCGGTGAGCACCGTCCTGGGGGGGTTATAACCTTCCCATCTAACGACACAATCTAATGAAAGTGAGCAGGAAGCGGGAGCATCAGGGGCAGAACAATAAGTGGTCAGACGCCTCGCCCTGCTTCTCCCTGCTCCCACAATGCACCACTTTAGCCTAATTTATCTGAGACGCGCGCTGTCAGAGCCCCCCCCCAAAGCCACATGTGTCCCCACAGCCAGCCGCGCAGCTCACGGCTACTGACAGATCGCCAAGGAAACGACCCCACTCCAGAAGCAAACATCGCCCAGGGGTCACTGGATTTACTTAACGTGACGCTGCTTCGGAGGTCCGGAGATAACTAGAGTCGAGCCCCTGTGACCTCTCATACGCCCCCCCCCCCCGCATGGGCACCGGTGGTGCACACTGCCGTTCACCAGCCAATCAGACAGTGCGGTGAGGGAGGGGGCCCCGAATCGGTGTTTACCTGCAGAGACGGCCTCCGAGGTCCCCGGTCTAATAACACAGACTGTCACAGCCAGCGCTCTGGCTGCTGGTACAGTGAGGCTGGGCCACTGAGGTGTCTAAATCAAATTCTGCAATGTCTGGACCGCCCCAACGAGCAAACAGCGCCCACCCACCCATGTGCTCGTGCCATACCCGAGAAAACGCAGAGACACACTTTTCTGGGTACACACAGAGCACAGACGTAGCTGCGGTGCGCAGGCATGCTGGGATACCCTCCCGCCCGCACACGCCCGCACACACATGGCGCGGCATTGCGTACGCATATAAACACCGCCGCTCAAGCCTCTGCCTTCACACCCCTTAGAGAAAACGTCAACCAGCTTGGGGCCCCCGTGCGGTTACTGTGGAAACGGGAGAATCACCTGAACGGTGCCCCCTACGTGTGAACGGTGGCCATTACGTCACTCTGCAACAATCTTTGGAGATTAGTGTGGGCCTCGTAGGTTTCAGCACCTTCCAATATTGGGGGGCGGGAGTCAAGAAGCCAAATCCACCCCTCCCCCCCAACCTCTCAAACTGCTGACTGCAGTTAAATATTTACAAGCGATAAAGGAAGCGGAGTACACACATGGACTGGAGGGCAGCAGGCAGGAGAGGGTTACTGCTGCCCCCCGGAGGACAGAATTAAAACCAGCAAAGTGTAAAGATCAGCCATGCTGTCAGAGAATGACAGAGGACCACGGAAGGGGGATTGGGGTTGGAGGGGGGGCAGTGGGGGGCGACGGGCACCTGGGGGATGCAAACAGCACACAAACAACGAGATTGTGAAGTTTAAACAAAGGCCTCGAGATCCGCCAGGCCAGACTTAATGCTGCTGATCAGGAGGAAAACACAAGTTATTTACCAGCTTACGTCTGCAGTATTTATGGGGCACGAGGGAGAGGCACATGGGAGAGGAGAGAGGGTAAAATATGCATGGGAGGGGGGCGGCTGACACGTTCCAGTGAACCTAAGGAGGACCGAATCCTTCTCAGGCAGTAGGAGGGAGAGAGGGAAGGAGAGATGAGCTGGGATGCATCCTGCTGACCGCAAACCACAGAAACCATCTTCACGCAGCAGAGTGAGAGGCAAGAATGATCGTCTCTGCTCCCTGGCCCCGAGGCCCTGGCCCTCACTCTGACCCCCAATCTCTCCCCCCCCGACTAGGCTGGACTATGGCCAGGCCACGAGGGCGGCCGGGCGTGGGGGCACCGGCATGGAGGCGGGGCCAGAGGGCCCGCACACTGTTTGAGCGGTTGGTGTTTACCTCTGTGAGGCTGGGCCGCGGGCCGGGTCGGACAGTGACCGACAGGGTCCAGTGCTCCTCCTGCCGCTAAATGGGCCGTGCGGCCATATGGGCTCGGCCACCGGCTCTACATCACTGTCACGGCGGCCCGGGGGGAGCATCCTTGCGCCCGGCCCGAGATCTAGGTCAGATCCAGGAGGGGAGCCGCGGGGGTCTCCTGGCTGCTGGCTCCCCCCCCATCCTCTGGGGGGTGGTATAGAGGGCAGGCAACAGGGGGCTGGATACTGAAAGGCTGGTCCTACACCCCTATCCTCCCCCCACCCCCAACATGCCACCCAACGAACCAGGCCAATTCTCGGGTCTGCTCCCCATACCTCAAGATGATGTACACCCCTACAGGCCCCAGACCCTGGCCCTCGCCTGCCCCCCCCCAGGACTGAATAATGGAGCCCCCACCTCCCCTCAATCCATCAGGACAGTAACGACCCGGCTGGGCCCAAGCTACGCCGAAGAGGAGGGAGGTGGGACAGGGTGGGGTGTGAATTACCGCTTCCTGATGGAGAAGGTGTTGGCGTTGGGGGGGGGTTGCATGCTGAAAAACACCACAAGCCAGTGTGTTAGAGGCCATTAGGTCCCTGAAACTGGGCTGAAGTTTGTCCAAGCCTTTAAAGGAGGGGAAGAGTGAGACTTTAAGAGTGTTAACATCAAACGAGCAGGATACTGAGCAGGGCCCCCGGCCAGCGTGCCCTTGAAGATGATACTTGGCCATAAACGTGACCTGCGGAAAGTGAGCTTTCTCAGGAGAGATCTGACCTGAAGGAACCCCAGCGGTACCGGTGTGGGCAGGATCACACCCAAGCGACCCACAGATCCAGCACTGGTATCCTGAAATACACACCCGGCCATGGAACTGCCCATCACAGGGTCCTGTGGCTCTGGGCTGAGTGAAAGACCCCTGATGGCAAGGGGGGGGGGGAGGGACTGGCCGAAGCCGGACGGGCACCTGAACCCCAGAGAAGAGGAGCGAGACGCACAAGAAGAGTTCGGGTGGTTCCACCGCTCCCCGACTTAACCCACTCTTACTCCAGTA
>JAODKE010000020.1:22039524-22060719 GCA_026779605.1 Mormyrus hasselquistii | reverse complement strand
CTATTAAAGTTCTCCCCAAGCGAGCTTGATGGGCCGAATGGCCTCCTCTCGTTTGTATATTTCTTATGTTCTTATAATATTTGAACAAGTCTGAGCTTTTAGTTGAGTCCTCCCTAAAGCTTGATGGGCCAAATGACCTCCTTTCCTTTGTACATTTATGTTATGTTTTTATGTACAAGCCACCCCCAACACACACAACCTAATTAACATTATATTAATATACAGTTGCATTGTACAGAATGGAGTTTAGGTCCTAGATATGAGTTTTTAATAATTCTGTTGTAAGAAGTGATTTAACACATTGGGCTGCAGATCCTGGACTCCCCACTAGGTGGAGCCTGACTGGCTTCCCAGCGGACCTTCCTGGTATTAATACATTTGCAGTCCTGATGACAGTAGTTGGTACAGTACAACACATGTATAGCTCCTGAGATCCAGTGGAAAAAAATACTATGGCTCTAATTGACAATTTGGCAATATGTCACTGCTCAGACTGCTCAGACGTGTACGTGGACAAGGCCATCACAATGAAGATCATGCATTTATGAAGAAGTGGAGTACTGAGCATCTGGCCTGGTGTTTGTAATTTAAACATCAAGGTACATCAAGCTTAAAGCCCAACCATAAACTGCAGATGATGTCATCTAAGCTCCAGCTCAGGCTAGCCACAGACCAGCAGGGACAAAAAGGTTCACCAACAAACCCGAGGCAGCAGTTGCGAGCGCTCTGACCTGCCTCCGGAACAAAGAGCTGGGGGTGTTCTCCTCGAGCCTGGCCTCCAGCTGGGTGGCCATGAACCTGACTTTGTTTTCCTGAAGATCAGCACCCTTGATCCCAGAGGACGACCTCTGAATGGACAAGTTGGTCACCTGGCAATGAAACACAGCACTCAGCAGCTGCGCTAGACAGAACAGCACCATAGCCGTTCCCAGGAAGCTACCACCGTCTCATGTTTGGACCAACATCACCGTACAACACGGGTCTGTTCGGGAGAAACCGACCTCCTCCAAACGAGCCCTCCGTCTCCTTCTGTACATGGACTCATTGTCCTCGGACTTCTGCTGCTCCTGAAAGGACAGAGCACTAATTTGTGAATTATTCATCCCCCGCCTGTTTTCTGCCCCCTACCCATAGAACAGAGATCTCTTCTCCAGCACTGATCCTTTGTTTCATTCCTGCCCTCCACCACCCTGCATAGACACACTCATTGTTGCCCTCCTCCCCGCGAGATTAACACTAAAATCCACATCATACTGGTGCAGGCTGCCCTTTGCTGCCCTGCTTGATAACAGAGCCAGAGTCCATTCAAAATGCACCTTCTTGCACTGGAGGCATGGTACTTTATTCATTTCATTTCGCTTAGATCCCTTAAATTTGATGTCATGTCAGAAGCAGAAGCAAATGTCATTCAAACCCAGGTCGGGGTCGGTACCTTTGGCATTCGCTTCTTCGGCGCCATCGAGATCAAACAGGACTTTGAAAGTTCCTTGCTGTTCTCATTCTTTTCTTTCTGAGGAACTTTAAAAAAAAATAATGATGTGATCCTTTGACGAAACATCATTTGCTGGGTATTTAAGAGATGCCAAAGGAAAATGCTGCAGTGAAAGACGCTATGAAAAGGTAGAGTTTTACTTTTAAATTCTCAGACAAAACTCTGTGGAATGCTTAACTGGAAATACCAGCTCAAGCACCTTTATAAGAAAGTATGAATGACCCTGAGCATCACGTAGAGATTGGCACATGCCCTCTCTCAGCCTATCAGATCTACCTGCCTTTCCCAGCCAGATAGGTGAGCTAACTGGGAGTGTTCTCTACAGATGGAATGCAGAGACAGACATGCCTCAGACTTCATAACTGATAGCTACACACAGTTGGGACGTCACTCATAATTGAACACACGCCCCGATAGAACAATGGGGCTTCTGTTTAGGAGAGAGTCTCTCAGTCCCCAATTTACCTGAGACAGAAGAGGGGGCACTCTGGAGCACATCATAAAGCTGAGACAGGTACATGATCAAGCTGCGCTCTTCCGGCTTCCGGTTGGCCGCCATCTTGGCGCCTGTGGTCAGTGGTGGGATGCCGAACTCGCATTCGGCGACATCGAAGGCTATCTGGTTGTTCTTGGCTGAGTCTCGTGGGTTTAGGGTGCTATAGTCCCTGTGGGGTACCGAGGGGTGAGAGGTGTGGCTCAGTGGGGTAGATGCTGTGTAAATGGAAGGTCGCTGATTCAAATCCCAAGGTTAGCAGAGAGATTTCCCCCTGGTGCAATGTCCCTAATCCCAAACTGCTCAAGATACTGGCTGCTTATATGTATGTCACACTGGATAAAAGAATCTGCTTAATAAACATTGATATCTTTTAACATAGAATGGGAATTAGTGGGCATAGGGCGTACGAGTTAAAGAACAAAGGGGGGGAAGGCCAAATCAGTGCTTACAAGAGATCAGGCCGGAACCGGTGAATGAGGGCACAAAGTGCCAGGCCGCTTGTCCAGGATATGGCCAGGTCCGACACGTCCACATGTGGGTAGCCCCGGGTCTGCACCTGGCACCAGCTCAGCAGCTGCCTGGTCCGGATCTCAGACTCTATGGGGAAGAGCATCCAGCGGGACACCACGGATCAGAATACACAGCTCTGAGGCCTGCCCGGACCACAGAACTACCATAAACCTATAAGCAAGGAGATCTCAGATGACCTCAGAGAAACATCTAACTGGGCTCTGGTGGTACAGAGGCACGTCCAGCTGAAAACATAAGACTCCTGGTTATTTTAATTATGCACTAGCAAAGAAGCAGGACCACCCTGAAGAGGAGAATAAAGTCTCAAAAGCAAGACCCCCATGCCCCACTGGGGACAGAAAGCACCAGTCACACGCACTCACCGGCTTGAGACTCCTTAACAGACCGGCGCAGTGACTCAGAACGCCGAACGTGGCAGGGCTGCAATTTCCCATCGATAAACAGATGGCGCACCTGCGTAGGGCAGGAGAGAGTCATGGGGGGAAAGACTGGGACCGTCCCAAAACCCACTGGCACGATGAGGAGACGTATGCGTATATGAAATAATTTCACTCTCTTCCCGCATGGAGAAGCGGAGACTGGTGGCGAAGTCCACGTTCTTCAGCCTCACCTGATGCGGCCGGACACAAGTGGCGCTAAGGTTGGGGTACCGGCTAGCTGGGTCGATGGTGTACTGCTCAAAGTTTTTGTTGATGTTCTCAGGGGTTGTCTGGGGCAGTAACCTGTAAAGACTCTCCCTACAAACAAAACACGAGTAGCCAGTTTCAACCACAAGGGCCACTGACGCTGACTCACAGATAACTAAACACCACGGAACAGAGGCTGAGAGCCTCAGAGCATTGTAATATATGGGTTACATGCTTTTTAACCAGCAGTATTGTGACACCTTATGTCACGGTAACTGAAGACAGCGTAGCCACACGCTTAGCGCAATTGTTCTGTCACATCTCTGCACTGACCTCTCAGCCAGGAGCTCCAGGGGGGCCCGTTCCTCCGCCCAACCTCTCACCATCCAGGCCGTATCGAAAGCGGCCAGAAAGCCACGGGCACAGCCCGTGCCCATTGGCCAGAAGGGCTGGGGAGAAGGAGACAGCCAATCAGAAGGGTATACATAAAAACAGGCCAAGGCTGAGAGGGAGAAAGAGCAAACAGAGTGCATTGGGGGGGCTGGGGACTTTGTGGAAGCCTGTTTGAGGGTCACATGGGCCACCCAGACAGTGGGGGCCGAAATGAGGCAGGCACACAGGGAGGGGGGCAGACAGGACGATTGGCTACTGTGCAGCAGCCACAAGTTGACAAGGTCAAGGTTCTGCTGTAATCTAATCTAACCAGCAGTGAGCAATTAATGGGGCAAAAAGGAAACACAGACAGGCTTCCACATGCCTGCACGCGCGTGTGCCTGCGCTGGGGAGGAGCCCACTGCCATGTGCCAGCCGGGCCAAACACGTAGGGTGAGCTGATGGAAAAAGTGATCATGGCTGTACGGCCTGTTCTCGGGCCAACGGTGAAAAACCGCAGAAGCCAGTGCAAAGTATTAGTACGGTTGATTACCATGGTGACCTCATGCACTGGATTGCGACAAAAAAATCCCGCTGTCCCTCACCTCCAGCAGGCTGTCCCCCACCAGCGCCACCAGCAGCCCACGGCCGCCACTCTGCCGCACCAGCGCTGCGTTCTCCGAGGCGTACATGCAGGTGAAATCGAACATGGCCACATCAGGCTGCCCATGGTGGTTGGTGGCGAAGTCCAGCGAGGGCAGCTGGTAGTTGGTGCCGTAGTCGGCTGCTTCGCGGGCATACGACTGCAGGGCCTCCTGGTCCACATTCTCCCTGCTCAGGAGCATCTCCGTGTCCATGTAATCCTGGCCAGGAGAGACCAATCAGGAGAGGCCAAACTCAGAGGGAGGTTAAATCAGAAGGTCCATGTGTAGAGAAACGACGAGAAGCAAGCTGAGACGGAGAGCAGCAGCCACAAGACATGCAGGCTTCTGGCAGCCCTGGTGTCCTGCAAAGCAAAGCGCGCACATCTGCGCAGACTTACGTGTAGGATGACACCCTTATCTAGCAGGCTTTGCTTCTTGGCGGTCATTACAAAGTAGTGGGTGTTGTCCTTGTAGTAGACAATGTTCTCTAGGTCGATGCCTGCAGAACAAAACAACGTTCTTGTACTGTAATGTTCTTCAGATTGAACCCCAGTGACCATGGTAAGGTTGTAGGGTTAACTTCTCCGCACTGCTCTAAACCACATACTTAAAAGACAGACAATCGGTACCTCAGGACCAACCCTGAAAACCGATCATCTCAGACTGCACCTTACACAAACCAGAACCCTCCCCAGCTAACTCACCCATTTCATCCTTCAGGTCCAGAAAGAACTTCTGGTTGAAGATGAAAGCCACACCACTGATCTCCTCCACCTTGGCTTCAGCCGTGGTGTTCCTGTTGATGAAGTTGGCAGTGATGGCGATGGCCAGCTTCCCGCGGAACTCCTTCCTCCTAAAACCTGTAGGCAGGGGAGAGATAGGATTGTTATGAGGCACCAATTTCAGATGAGTTCTCTGAATTCAGGCCCCATGAAAGCATAACATATCAGGCCCCTGAACACAGACCAGTACATCCATCTATCCATTTCTGTAACCGCATGTCCTACACAGGGTCACAAGGGGTCAGACACCTATTCCAGAGGCTATGGGTGCAAGGCAGGGAACAACCAAGGATGGGGTGCCAATCTAATATGCCAAAATTTTTAGGGCCCCTGCCCTTCTGGGGCTCTTGAAGTCATCCTAACTGTACCCCTTTACGATGGCCCTGCCCAGAAGATAGAGAATTGAAAAGCATATGAATCAAAGACAGGACATAATCATGGAAACAAATCGGTCTCATCACAATTTGAATTTTATATGCCGCTGAAATTGAATATTTATGCATTGGGAATGTGCATCAGATTTTTTTTACAGTCTTCAGATTTTCTATAATGCAGGTTCACTAGCGATTTAACATGTTCACAAATTGACGATATAACAAATTCAGGGTTTAAAAATACAAATTACAAAACAACTCAAAAGTTCAAAAATTGAGAGAACATTTCAAACTTGCTCCAATTCGATGGTCCGAATTCACATGCAAAAATACGAGGTTAAATATACGAGTCATACATCCGGAATACCAAGGCTAAGCAATCGAGTCTGTGGGTGCATTCGACTTCACGGCTAATGTACTGTCAGAAGCTATGGGGGTCCTTAAGGCCCTGTTGAGTATTTACACATTTGGGAGTGAATCTGCACAATAATTTCACACCATTAGCGATCTCATCCTCAGTCACGGTGTCTCTTCTAATCTCCTGCCACATGAATCCAACAGGGTGCACGAGCTGCTGCACTCCCTAGGCCTTCGCAATGACCCGTGAGACACTGGCATCTACAGGAAATAGGACACAGAGTACTCTCATATCCTCGCTTTTGCTAGTTTGCAGCTCAGGAGAGCTTCTCAGCGTTTCCCCAATGGAGGACGAGCTCCAGGACAGCTTTCCAAATCCCTAAAGTCACTGTAGTCAGTCCCACTGCTGGGGCCTTAGCTTGCTGGACACCATCCTGGCTCTCCATGCAAGGCCTCCAGCACGTCTCAGGGGAGCGACCTTATCTTCAGAGAAATTTTGCCTCATTTCTGGGACTACAGGGCGAGTCGACCGTCCCGCTACGTTAACACCGAGATAGAACAGCCCCCAATCCACCCAGATCAGCGCCTCATGGGGGAGGCTGCTTCCTTCTTCACTGTGGACGTCTTCTCAATGAACCCTGCGGGCTTATTAGCCGTGTGAATGACTTCAGAAGCTGCCAAATGTGGATTTGGGTGAAATGCTGCATTTCGGAAATCAGAAAAACAGGGAACACTGGCACTAATATCTGCCTTTCGACTGAATATGAAAATACATGTGGAAGCAGGCAGCAGATGAAGCGGCATCTGGCGGCTTTTACCTTCTAGAGTCTCTTTGTGTCCACTGGCCCCCACCAGCACGTCGAAGCTGAAGTCTGACACGCGGTGACCCGCAGGTCGGATTTCCGCCCTCCAGCCAGGCCCTGCAACACCACGCATGAAGCAGTGCTAAGCGAATCCGTATGCCGCCCCCCCCATGACCCATCGGCTACCAAAAGCTATCCGCCATATTGAGAAAGCAGACCCTACAAGAGGGTTACATATTTTATCTTGTTCAGGACTTATGGTATGTTCTACCTACCTTTTACTTGAAATTTACTTATTAAATTTCATTGCACATTGTGTAAGTAGATTGAATGTGTGTTATTTATTGCAACCTGTATTTGGTCCATGACTGTCCTTTGACACGTCTGTCTTTCTTGTTTACTGATGCTGCTATTAAGAGGCAGACAGTTATTCAAATTAAATTTACCCCCTGCCCGTCATGTGATCTGTCGTGCCAGAAGTTCCACCCCACAGGGTGAATCTCATTATGCATACTTGACCCAAAAGAGCACATGAGAACGCAAGTACGGTCATCTTCCATTGCCGAAAACCAGTTCCAATACCAAGAACAAATACAGAGGACAGCAGCAAAAATCCCCAAATATCAAGGATACACTGGTCATATCCTCGCCAAATGAAACCAATCCCATGATTCATTGCGCCCCAAGTTCATTCTAGGGATACAAGTTAGCAAGACTGTTCTTGCCAAGATCAGAAATACCGTCTTTGCCTTCTTTGTATTGAGATTCATGCCAGGTCTCCTCAGGAGGTTCCGTTTCCCCCCCGCTCCCCCCGCTCCGGAGTTTCCGGCTCACCCTCTTGGCCCAGGTGTTCCGCCGGCTCTCGGAGCCTGACGAACTCCACGTTGACGTGGACCTCCACGGCGACGAGCAGGCACACCTTAAGCAGGATGAGCTGCAGCTGGCGGATGCCTGTCAGGCCGGGACAAGACACCAACCCAGAGTCCTGAACAAACTCACAGGCACACATAAGCCCACCCGAACGGGGACTCTGAGGACTAAAGCACATGTAGAAAGCGCACCAGTTATATTATTATTTCAGGTTAGTCAGACCCTTATTAGCACTTTATTTTAAGAATGCAGGGTCTGTTCCTGTTATTCCCACATATAATCAGGGGCAGGTTTGATGATTCGGGGACCCCATTCAGTCACTTTGGTGCCCTCCACTCCCCCCTCAGATGTCTCAAGAATGAAATAAATAGCTAATGAGTAGAGCTAACTGGTTAGTATAACATGTTGCTTCAGCACCTCCTAAAGAATGCATTTATGTAATAATAAGTGTAATGACTGTTTGTGGCCAAAAGGGACAGTATGTTTTGATTAACACCATGCTGCAGAGAAGCTGTAAAACATGCAAAGGACAAGCAAGGAGAAGCCCACCATGGGCCCAGAACCACTCACTAATGTGGTCTATTGTTCCAGCGCAGAATTTGCCGTAGAACTTTTTGGCGCCAAGCCCACGCAGGTCATGGATGGTGTAGAGCCACAGGTGCAGTACATTGTTCCTGGAGAAGGTGTCCCTCTTCTCGATCAACACCACCTTAGCCCCTAGAAGCGCCAGCTCGATGGCCGTCCGCAGACCACAGGGGCCTGCACCGATCACCAGGCACTGGGGGGTGAAGCCGAAGACGTCACAATCAGCGGGGGCAGGGCTGTTGTTAGATATAAAGCTGTACTGGTGCACAGACCCCTTCATTACTCAAATAAAAAAAATTCCTTTCTTGAATGCCTGCTGTATGTAAGAAATGTACTGTAGTATTGTATTATCATTCCTCAGTCAAAATAAGCATTATTTCAAAACTCTCTTTAGTCCTGTCATCTTATTACACAATCCTGATTCTTGTTTTGTGTGCATGGTGCACCGGCTATGACATGCACCCCCCTCTGCACCCCGTGGTGTACAGACCCGGGCCGCAAGGTGCACACCTCAGCTTGTATGTTGGGTTCAACAGCATCACTTTGACGTTATGGATTAGAAATAATTCATTCTGTTCCCATTATCAATCTAAATTAATCTACTGCCAAATATCACAGCTTGTTAAAACTTGAACATAAGATTTTTCTGGGGCATGTGCCCCAGTAAAGGGGGTCTAATGACACCCATAAGCGGGACTCGGGCTGCCAGGAGACGTCCACAGGCAAAAAATCTGACTGCAAAGTCAGTCATGCCCTTCTGGATGTAAAGATTACTATATCTGAGCAAGATAAGGAACAAGGAAGCATTGCTTTACACAAAGACTGGTGACATAAAAATCAGCTCCAGCAGTAACAATTGAAGTAGTGTCTAGAATTTTGTCAATTTCAAGAGTTGTTGTGAGCACAAAAAAAGCATAGTTCTCACTGAAGTTTCACTTGGAATGTTCAAAGGAGGTTCCAGGCAACCACTGACAGTGGATGTTATGGAACTTAAGCAAACTGTAGAAGATGCCGTACCAAACCTCTGAGTCATTCAGTTTTCAATCTCACTGCATCAAACATACAAGATCTGTCACACCCCACCTGATGAGCTGGATCCTTTTTGGAGTGAAGGTCAACACGAATCAGTAGAAGCTGCACATAACCAGCCTTCTCTATTCGATGGGTGAGCAGGGTTTCATAGGGCCAGACAGACACATTGTCTTCCCGGATCTACACAATAACACCCAGGTTTTCTGTATATGAGGGGACTTCAGGCGGCAGGAAGCCCCCACCCCGAGCCTGCACGGAGTGCGCCCCCTGGCTCACCACAAACCATGTGGCAAGCAGGGCTGCAACTAATGATTATTCTTATAATCGAACCGATTATTTTTTCTATTATTAGACCAGTGATCATGTGCATTGAATTTGAACCACTGCAGTATAAGCAATGACTTTTTTTTTCGGTGTAAAAACTCAAACTCACTGGATATTTACAGTCTGGCCTTCTTCAGCTTAGTTTCTTTGCAGTCACCATCGTTTAAAGTTCCAAAAGCGTGGCAATAAGCGATACTGCGCTCAGCACTTCCTGTTGCGTATTGCATTCTATTGGAAAGTTAAATATGAACACTATAGTGCTCTTTCAGTAAACAAAGAGTCAACAGAAATGTTTGTTGAAGGATTTTCATCAGTGATGCCATCAACCAATCATTGTTGGGCTACCCATAAGCCCATCAGCAGCCAGATGGGTTCATGCAAAATGGTGCAGTATTGCCAGTGTAACAGA
This sequence comes from Mormyrus hasselquistii, assembly GCA_026779605.1. NCBI lineage: Eukaryota > Metazoa > Chordata > Actinopteri > Osteoglossiformes > Mormyridae > Mormyrus > Mormyrus hasselquistii. Next base: position 22,051,022 of record JAODKE010000020.1, on the reverse strand, counting down.
ACCGGCCCAGCTTCTCATTTTCTTCAGATTACAACTTTTGTTCAAGGAACCGTTGGCATCCAGCAGCGCCAAGTCACCACGGTCGCCGAGTGAAACCCAAGCAGACCACAGCAACACGTTGCTAACGACCGTCGCCACAAAGGAACCGTTAGACCGTAAACACATTACGTTTAGCCCTCGTCTACAATTGTCCGCTGAAGGCGGCACCAAGCGGACCAGTTCTCAGTACAGCATACACAACATCAGAGGTGGAAGGTTCAGGCCCAGAAAGTATAAATCCAAACCAAGATTTTGATCCAACCAACCAATTGAGTACTCTGTGACTGTCACTCTTTACGCTCAACTGGCTGGTTGAAAGAAAATCTTGGTCTGGATTTGTATTTTCTGAACCTGAACTTTCCACCTCTGCACAGGATACGTTCTGGCCAGAGTGAAGGACCAATCACAGGACAGGCTGAAATATTTATCTGTAATACAGTTAGAGCAACAGGAACCTGCGGAATGTGGCCCTTAGATGGTCCTAAGGCTGCAGGCTGAGTACAGGTGCCATTTGTCTGTTCTCAATAATGCTGCATTCTGGCTTCTCCAGCCCCAGGAACCACAAATTCATAGAATCGGAGCTTGAGTGACACCAACTCAGGGTAGGGGCACCTCTTACGCGCCAGTAAATGGCCTTACTAGATACCTCACTCCATCCTTCTTTTCCATTGTGTTTCTACAAGCAATGTATGTAAATAGAAAAACATGAGCATTAAAGAAATTCACTTCTGCAGGGTTTTTTAAAATTTTTAAGTGTGGCTCTTCAAACAGAAACCTCTAAAAGCCCCCAGTAGAGGGCAAGTGTGTTTAGGACCTGGAGCACTCGCACAGCCCAGGGTTGAAGGCTACATCTAGACTGACATCTCACTAGTTTCATTCTCAAACCAGCTCTCCAGTTGCCAAAGTATTTTCCCCAGATGCAAATATCAACTTTTATGCTGTGTGACAAAACAGATGAGAACGTCTGCTTCTCTCCAGGCACTGGCTTCTTTTAGTAGCAAACTGAGGTCAAGCTTGAAACGAATGCCATAATGATCACAACCCTTCCAGAAGATTCCAGCTAGGGCGTGAAGCGGTGGCTGAAAGGGGAAAACCAGACATTGCAGGGACACGGGCTCGACACAACATGTCATCATTCTCAATGGATCTGCTCATGGCTATTCTAGGATTTTTTTGAAGGGGGTGGCATAAAAAAAGACTATAATTTATAAGGAGGGGCCATCCTTATCATTAGCCAGTGATATACTTTGAATTGGTGAGTTGCAGGGGAGGGGCACTCTAGAGCCCAATCAGCTTTCACCTTATGGCCCCGCCCCTGCATTTACTCATTGACGCTGTCTGGACCAGTCATGTTTCTCATCCTCCCTCCTACCTTAGTCCCCGCACAAGCGTTCCCTTTCCTGTACTCCTTGTGGGCTGCCCTCTTGTCCAGCTTACTCCAGAGAGCCCGGGCTTTCCAGGAGGTGACCCCGGCCTTGAGCCTACTGTAGAAATTCCTGTGGTCCAACGGGTCGAGCTGCAGATGCCTGCAGAGGGCGTCAAAGGTCTGCAGGGTGTCGAGACAGGTGGAGGCTTGGAGGAGCTCCTCGAAGAGCTGCGCCGCCCGGGAGCAGCGCTCCTCCTCCGTCTCGCCCATTGCTCCCACACCTCCTCGGCTACGCTCTGACCTCGGCCATATCCTGTCTGATCCAGGGGAGGAACATTGTTAGACATCAGCTCAAACCAATAGGATGTCAACACATAGTGAGGGACACTGAAGCCACAGCCACAAAGCTCTACGTGAAACAAGCAATGCAGTAGAAACACAAACTACAATGACGGCAAGTTGCCGGTTGAGGAAGAGGGCTGGAGCAGCAGCGGTGTTTACCACCCCTCAAACCATGCATTTGCATGGAGCCCCTGAGGTTTGAGGGTCCCCTATTGACCAGAAATAGTCACTGCACTGATTTTTTTTTTTTTTTAATTAGTTTACTACTGAGAAAATTCTAAAGCTGAAACTTCCGCTAACCAGCTAGCTAGCTACAATCTTCTGACTCCGCACACTTGCTGTTTAATTAGTTTTTGAGTAAGAGGCCCTAGAAACAACAAATCAGCCCTGGGAAATTTGCTACCAGTCTCCCCACACTCATAATAATGATGTGTGGCAGGGTATGGGAAATGCACACAATTGACATTTATTCCTAATCACTTTATCCATTGTTACCATCACTAGAGTTCATATAAACTCGCTTGCCCTTGATGCTTTGGATGGGGGACCCCAGCTACCTTAGCCCAATAACGCCATCTTTGGCAGGCATCGTGATAAAGATGGGTGCTCTTATCCAGGTTCTCCTATGTCATAAAAGCATGATTACTAGGTCACAGTCCTCTCTGACTCAATCCCACATCACAGCCAAGAGTGCTGAGCCTAAGCCCAAATGCCCATGTTTGGTCACGAAGCAACAGTCTAGAGAGAAAAAAAGGCTATTTCATGAGTAGCTCTGCTAGCTTTGCTAACTGAGGGACAAAACCAACACAATGCTGACCACATCGATATCACAAGAGGTCTTGACACCATCCACAAGCTTCTCATGTGGGCCAAATTCAAGCCAGAACAGAGTAACTTTACTTCCAAAGGTAGCAGTTGGGCTCTTACAGTATGACAAAGAATTTTTTTAAAGGATGAAACAACTGTTTTAAAAAATAAAAAAAAAAACCTGCTCAAGTTTCATTTCATGTAACTGGAAAAATACTGCTTTGGAACGTTCAGGAATGTCAGCATTTAAGCTGAATATTTAAAAAAAAAAAAAAAAGTTGCACAACAAATAAATCAGGCAACACTAGAAAACAAGAAAATTGTCAATTCTGATCAGGCAGGATGAGCACGGAATATAATCAGTCTGTCTTGTCAGGGTAAAAATGATTAACGATTTGGTCAGGCCTATTTCCATAAATATCTAGCCATAAGGACACCTCAGCCCACAAGTATTTCAAAATCTGCAAATAAGGATTGCTCACAACTCTACGCCTGTCGATTCAACCAGAAGGGCTGAACGACCCTGGTTTTTATTACGCATTTGGCAACCGTAAAACTTTAATTGTAGAGATGATTGCATTATTTATCTTTACATTATCATCTGAAAACATTATGGTAAACAGTCAGTGAGTAAGAAACATTTAGCCCGGATCTAACACCCACTGTTGCAAGCGCCAGGATAATCAACACGGCACCCAGAACATTATAGCGTCATCTGCTCTAGCATTTTCCACTTTACAAGTCATCTTGTTGTCTCCTTTCCTCTGAAATATATAGATACCACTTATAGAAAAATGCCCAAAAATACACCATTACAAACAAATCAGGCATAAGTGACTGCTGTCGATATACTACCCAGTCACAGTGTGTGTGTGTGTGTGTGTGTGTGTATATGTGTGTGTCCTCGCATGTCACAGCGACAATGTGTCCGTGTGTGTGCCCTCTGATGGGGGCAGGTCTGCTTTCCCTTCTCAGCCTTTTATCTCATTTTTGCCCGCTCAGCTAAACAGTGCCATTATTGTTACCCACAATGCACTTTTCTTTGCGCTACATGGCCAAACAGCTAAAGTCAGTAACAGCTGTGTATTTAGCAGCATGACCGGTGACTTTTTCGCATTCTCTCTCACGAGTGTCAGCTGATTCTGGAAGCCTGCAAACATGCATATTAAAAAACGACACCGTGAGAGACGAAGAAGCAAAAGAAAAAAGGGGGCGTTCTCTGCACATTAATTAAAAAAATACACACACTTGTGTAAGTGTTTATAAAGAAGGGCCAGATATCTATGGAACACCAGACGAGCAGCCTGCCCAGGACACGCAACCCAGAAACAACTGCAGCTAAGGTGGGCTTAGGAAATTCCAGAGGAAATTCCAGAAGGATGGAAAGGAGAATGTGGTTATAGCCAAAAAAAAAAAAAAAAAAAAACATAAATAACTGGAACGCACTGTTTGTCCAACTCTCGCTCTTAGCACACCGCGCTCTGGTAGTGTGTTCCAGCTGGAAATGGTGGTGTGATGAACAGAGCCACACCCTGCTAGCTCGCACGCCCTGGTCACATGACCACTAGAATATCTGGGCTTGGGTGAGCGACGCCAGTCTAGTTCCACTCCTTATTCATTGTTGGCTCTTTTCTGACACACTACTCCTTCTGTATGGCACCATTCAGTGGGTGGTGGTAGTCCCCAGTTTGCCCCATACTGGACACACAAGCCACCCCACACACACACAAGCTCAAACCACATGATCCCCCAAGCCAGGAATGCACCATTAGATTATCGCTAACATCACCTCCAAGCAAGACATAGGTACCCCTTCAAGGAGTCAGCAACAAAGATAATATCTCCAACAAGCAAGACATATCAATTTAACTTGTTGGCATCACGGTAAACACCACCTCTGAGAAGATCATGGAGGCATAGGGGCACCTGTCAGCAGAACGTGCTCTCATAGAGACAGGGGAGACCCGTACAACACAGAAGCCAGAGGGATTACACTTTCTGAAAGGGCATCCACCTCAGTCGTAAATCCACAGTCAGAAAAGTTCTGCACAGACCAGCGGACCAACAGAATAGATGTGTGGGTCAGTCAGGAAATATGGTCACTTCAGAACAAATAGGTCGTTCAGGATATGTTTGCTTTTCCAAATAGTTTAAAACAGCACATTGGGAAGTGATTGAATCATCTGCACATTATCTGTCTGTCTGGAAAAAACAAAAACTGTTTTACAAACTATAGACACATGCACCAATCCTTTGGAATTATCTGTTGCTGCCTCTGCTGTTTCATTTGTACTCCATCCACTCAAAACACAAATAACTACACTTAAAATCACAAGTAAATATCCACTTTCATTCAAAAGCTTCTTACGATGAAAGAGACTGACAGTAAGGCAACAGCAAACACCGTATCCATGCATTCCCTTCTCGACCATGTCTACGCTATTCGTGTGATTGTTCAGCTACTATCAACCGATTGCATTAAAACCACGTCTGTCTTCCAGCTGTAACAATTAAAGACCTGCGCTTACCGAATCCCCATTCAGACCATGTTTTACTGGTGTTTTCCTATTATGTGATTGATAAGAGCGAATAAAAAAACACTAGTATTCAATAAATGGCGCCAACTGAGCATATTAAAAATATAATAAACTTTGTTAAAGTATATGTATGCAAAACTATCGCTTTTTATTGGCTCACAGTTTTATTCATGAACTTAGTATAAATTAGAGGTTTGGGGCAAATCAGCCTCGCATGAACATGAGAAGCGCTGGTCAATTTAAACTTAATAGTTTAGGGGTAATGGTTCACAAACGCATCGATCGATTCCTTACTAACAAGCGGAGTTTCTTAGATGCGCCTGAAATCACGCATCTCAGGCACTTGATCATGACACACTGACGCTCCTAAAAGATGTCAATCCCGAGTTTGTGTCTTGATGAAGAGCAAGATCACTAATCTCACCCAAAACGCAGAAGACCGGAATCACCTTACTCACCTTATTCTCCACAATAAATGTATGCTTCTGAGGGTCTCCGATGTCCTTCAGATGAAGTGCTCTTCAGAGAAGTTCAGACTCTTACCGGGACTGACGTACTGCTCCGGCTGAAGGTCCGACTCCCTGCCGCCCCGCTTTGAAAGGCGGCGCCCCGGAAAGCGCCGGTCCAATCGCGAAATAACAGTCTGCGCCTGGTACAACTGTTGCAGCTTTTACTAATCTTAACCAACATTTATGTCATCATTCACAGACGTTTTTTTTTGGGGACGAGATCAATCACTTTCAATCGATCATTTCAATTAATTGCATAAGAAGCAGTAATTCACAATTTATTGTGCTAATAAAAAGCAATTGAGCGTGTTACAAAACAGTCGGGTTGAGAGTTATACATGTCAGATACTTAAGTAAAACATTTGTTTTGGACCAGAAACGCACAGCGAGTTGGGGAAGCTGACTGTGTAGTTAATCACTCACCTACGCTATCGTTATGTCTGAAATATCATCAGACCGCATTGTCTTGCTGATGGAATTATTTTCTCTAAGCAGAGGAGACAAGGCAGTTAGTGATTGAATCTTAATCATTTCTGCGTTTCTGGGGTTATAGTCCGTACAAAATCACATACAAAAGTCTGTTACGCCCTCTAGTGGTAGCTGGGGGTTTGAACAAAAATATGAGGTAGCATCGCTGAGAAGATGGTGAAGCCTGTTTTTAATAGTCATATTAAACTTCATTATACGGTCCAGAAATCAATCTATTTAACCTGATCAGATCCTGGTAAGGCGACAGGAAGCTATCCTGGTTATTGTTGTATGTAGTCCTCGTTAGTATAGTGGTTAGTATCCCCGCCTGTCACGCGGGAGACCGGGGTTCGATTCCCCGACGGGGAGGTAATTACTTTTTTTTTTCCCCTCCCTCTACCCCTTGAGCAATAACGTTCATCTAATCTTTGGCAACATTGGTTATGACCAGTACCCGAGGACTCATACTGCGATCATGACACAAATAATAAAAATGTAAGAAGTTGCAGAAAGACGACTGCGCCTAGCTGAACATAGATGTACCGCATCTTCCTGAAGAATGCCAGGCAGACAACGTAGAATCTGGCATCACACCTTTAAAGACGACTCAACAACTAACATTAAATGGGAAGAAATGGAGGACATTGGGAAAGACAGAAGGCAATGGAGAGAGCTTGTTGATCAGTGGGCACAACGGCATAGGTGGTCCTAAGTCCAAGTATCTTTTATTATAAGACACAAGTCTTGGGTACAAGATTGGTCATCTCAGAGAACATACATACACATCATTACACACCATGGGCAACTTACTGACGCCTAACTGCATGTCCCTGAACGGTGAGAGCACATTTCATAAAGCTTGGGGTGAACATGCGAGCACACACATACAAACATATACACGCACGCACACACACAACATAGGTTAGTAATTATATCTTTGTGGGGACTCTCCATTCATTTCTATGGGAAAAACTCTACTCTCAATATGACAACCTAAAATCCCTACATTTTTAGTTGTTTGACTACATTTACATGAAAAATGGTCCCCACAACGTCACATGGTGGGGGCCACACACACACACACACACAAGGTGAGACACAAACCCCCAGACCTGAAGATGTGAGACAACAGTGCTACCTGCTGAGGCACCATGTGTAGAAGATTCCTGTGTCACATACCCACCTCCAAACCCTATAGCTAATTATAGCCAGTCCATTAAATCAGTGACATCATCTCCTACTGAAGAGAGAAAGCAGGAAAGTGAGCTGTGGAGGTATGAAGTGTGAGCCTCTGTGGGTATTTGAGGAGCCAACCTCATCTGTGGTTTGGAGCATCAGTACTTCATACGGAATCAAAGAACCCTCATCAGTCCTTACATATCTGGAAAAGGCTAAAATGGAGACTCTGGGTGGATTTAAAGGGATATACTTCACAACTGCTATGTTTGCCAGAAAAAATAATCAGCAGAAGCATCCCTTTAAACACAGAATCAAAGAGACATGCAAAATACTGACAATACCGCATTTCCACTCAAATACAGAATATAAAATGCATCAGAGCACCAGTTTAAATCAGGATAATGATGGTGTTTTTTCTGGTCTCTTATTTGTAAGCCACAGAAGTTCTTAAAAAAATGCAGAAGAATGTGTGTGTTACCCAATTTCCTAAAAAAGTACAAAACCAAACAGCAGCAGGGCCCCAGACTACAATCACACAAACAATTTTATTCTTAAAAACACAGGATACGTAAGAAATGCAGTTCTGAAAATTGTGGGAAAAAGTGCAACACTAGTCGGCTTAAACGACCCCCCCGGTCGATCCTTTAGAAACGTCTTTTGTTTTCAGAAGCAGGATTTCATAGTTACATTAACATTCAAGATGGTGTAATTCATGAGAAGTGTGACATTCACCAAGGTGCAGGGGAACAGCGATTGCAGTGACCTCTCTCTTTGGGTAAAAAGGGGAAAATTAAGAGCAGCGTCTGTTACATGAACATGGCGCTTCAACTTCTTTCTAACACTGACTCTGGCTGCATCGCCAGCAGACGCCAGACTTGCCCAGGCATCCTCTCCACTGGTGACCAGCATGATCAGCAGGCTGCATCCAGCATGAGGGGCCAGTCAGCCCGTACAGAACCCAGCCCAGCAGCCTCGCTGAGAACCAGGGTGGTGGAGGGGTGGGAGACAGAGAGCAGGGGGGGTGATTCTGGTGATCATCTCAGAGAGCGGTGATGTGTTTCCAGTTGGGTGCGCTGGTGGGATGGGGGGGCAGGGCGCAGCTGGGGTGTTTCTGGGACAAACCTTGAGCTTCACTAGCCTTGAAGGGATGCAGAATTGGGGTCTACAGAGGCCCAAGGCCTCAGAGCACTGTGCTTCATGACTGGAATCTACAGGTTATCAAAGAAACGGGGACCTGGAGCTGTTGTCACCCTGCAGACCCCTGAGGTGACAGACAGCAGGGATGGACACTTACTTTCCAGTGGGATGTTCTCCCACATCCCCCTAGAACAGCTTATGTGTGTGTGTGGGGGCGGAGGTGGCATACTACACATATGAATCCTTGGAAATGCACCCCCAAGCGACAGCATATGTTAACCAATCAGTGACAAGCGGCGTGTCCATGGCGGAAATCCACGATTCCGGAAATACAACAATACAGAACGGAAATGAGGCAGTTAAAAAACATATATACATATCTATATGCATACGAATATAAAACAGTACATATCAGCAACATATCAGACCATAATAAAAGCATGGCACAATATATGACAAAGGAGGGAAGTACGAGGCCTTCATACTGAACAGTCGATATAAAAATGGCCAGACGGTAGGAATGACAGACTGTGGTTCCATGTTTACTTCGTCAGAAAGCACACGTTAACGACACAAGCCCTGCTGTCTGAGCACAGCGGGCTTTAGGGGCGAGCACCACAAAACACAGCACCCTCCATCTCCGGGAGGGGTGCTAAAGTCACCTCCTTCGAAATGGGTTCCCCCGGCAACTAGAGGAAGCCTCTGTCTGTTGTGTTTGTTGTTCTGGAAAGAGTAGTCTTCGCGAGTGAGCACCAAGACTTGCGAGAGAAAAAAGGTCATTTATTCCTAAGGATACGCGGCTGCTCTGTTAAAATCGGCCGTCTCACTTCCTGAGACAAAGTGAGTCAAGCCAGATGATGTCCTCAAAGCTTGATATGAGTCAGTCCATGCAGCCTGTCGGACGGTCAGTCCATGTGGCGCATGGCTCATGCAGTGGTGATGGTGTTCAGGTCCTTCATCAGCCCCTCCAGGTGAGCCATCTCCTCACTCAATTCATCTCGCTCATAACTCTGCAGGAAGGGAACAGGGTTACTGCGGAGGCGGAGCCAGCTAGGGGTGGGGCTTTTGGGGGCGGAGCCAGTCAGCGGTTGGCCAGGAAAATGGGAAGCATGGCAGATTAGAATAGGAGGGGATGGGAGGCAGGACACGGGTCAGAGGGACTGTAACATAATTCAAGGAATTGGGGGGAGGTGCGGAATATAAGGTTATATTTAAGAGCCAAAGCGTGAGGACGAAGCAGAAAGATAAGAACACAGAGCCCAACAATCCATGGGAGGGTTAGAACAAGCAGCAATGTGGTTAGAAAGATATATCAGCCAAACAAAGGCAGAGCAGCACATCAGCACAGGAGAAAGGAAAATGAGAGAGAAAAACATCATTAAAAAATACAGGTCAAATTAAGGACAGGACAACGAGTGTATAATTACAGAACTAGGGAAAACTCAATTTTGATGTGCACTGCAGACACTGAGGAAAATCCCACATTCAGGACATATCGGAGAACCTTTAGGTCAATTTCACCTTCTAAGGAATGCCGTGCAGTAGTCATTTGCTGAGCAGACTAATTGTGTCTAATAGATTCATCCCAATGTGCCTAGGAGGCACAAAGCTCAAGAGCTGAATTTGTGTGAATCATCTGCCTGTAGTATGTTAGGGTTTACACATGCCCCCTGGTATACTGGAGGGGGAGTGATTTGGTGGGGGGTGGGTACACACTCACACTCTCTGCTTCCTCGAGCATCTTGCTAGTCTCGGGGATGTCTGGGGCGCTGGGCACCGTCACGGCCATGGGGGGGCGTGCCCGGTTCAGCGTACCGACAGAGGCGGTCTTTACCGAGGCCAGCTGACTGGGGGGGCCTGAAACGACAGCACCACAGCGCTGAGCACCTGGGAGGGGGGACCTAAGGAAGGTATACTGTGAAGCGAGCCTTGGCACTCATCCAAAAGGACTGACCTGTCAGGGCAGCTGGTTCAAAGGCGGGGCCGTGCGCGGGTACAGGGGGCACAGCGAAGCTCTTGAGGGGGTGTGAGGGTCGCACGTGAGCAGCGGGGGAGTGGAAGCCAGACTCGGCATCAGGGGCAGAGCTGTGGAAGCCGCCTTCGTTCTGAGCGTGCTCAGTCGGGCCGGTGTGTGGAATGGAGCCTGGCAGGGGCTCTACGCTGGGGGTGCTTCTCGCGGATTCTGTAACCGCACAGGCACAGGCGTCATGCGGTGGGTGGGCTGGGTAGCAGGTTACTGAAGACAAATGGCCCTTTTAAGAGTGCGCCACCTAGTGTCACAATCCCAGCTGCTCTACCTTCCCTACAGATAGCGGACCAGCTGGCTATATCCTTTAATTACTCAGCTTAACAGGCCCAGCTGGACGTTGTTACTACTGGAGACACAGTCCAGAAACAGAGACAGACCAGGGCTTCTTGGGGCCGTTGCTGCCCCGAGGATATTCATTATTGGGTCTTCATTGCTTACGACAGGCATTATGGAATGTGAATGAGCATGAATGGAAGGTTAGAAGTTACCAGGGATATTACCTGCAGAGTCAGACAGGTCTGACTGGGGGGGGATGGGGGGGCCAAGGCTGACGGGATAGCGAAGGTGACCGCATGAGGGTGGGGCTGCCCCCCCCACAAGTGGGTGGTGGTTATCGAGCGATCGAACAGGATGGGCACTAATCACAGCTGCGAATGGACACACACAAGCACACATGATTCAGCATGGGCAACGGAGGTGAACACGTGCAAGAACATGTGTGTGGGCGTGATACACGCTAAACTGACAAATGGGAACACACACTTCAAAGAATGAGTTAGATGTACATTGATGGGCTTGTTATATTTCTACTTAATTCACTATCTAACATCGCGGCTGACTGATTCACATGCACCTTAGCAGGGCTGAAACAGCAGTATGAATGGGCCAGGAGTATTTAAGAAGTGACTGCTGATGTCATCGACCAGAGCAGACTGGGTTTGGCCTTTGGTGAATCTAAGAGGTTGGACTAGTGGTACCGAGGGGGGGGGGGGGGGGGGCACCAACCGCCGTGGGGGGTGGGGGGGAGAAGCCCACCCACCTTCGGGGCCTCCACCCCCGGCTTCCCCCGCCCGCCGCGACGGCGC
>JAODKE010000020.1:22010417-22025339 GCA_026779605.1 Mormyrus hasselquistii | reverse complement strand
GGGGGGGGGGGGTGGGGGTGTGGAGGGGGGGCGGGGGGGGGGGGGGGGGGGGGGGGGGGGGGGGGTCACACAGTGCAGCCAGAGAGGGAGTGGCAGCGTAAAGGTGGACCACAGAGGACATGCAGGAGGGATGGAGAAGGGAGCCAAAGAGGAGGAAAGAACAAAAAACATGACGTGACGAGAGGCGGCCATGACAGAAATAAAAACATATACAGAAAAATGCTGTCTAACTACAGGCTGACGTGCAGGAGACGAGAGAGATATGGGCCCACGGGGTGGGGGGGATCTTTATCACGATTCTCCAGCGAGGCCACGGAAAAGAAAGATGCTCATTAAAGGTGTGAGAAATTGGAGACCTGTGTGTGTGTCTGTATGTGTCTGCGTCTGCCTGTGCATGTGTGTGTCTGCGTCTGCCTATGCATGTCTGCATGGGTATGTGTGTGTCTGCGTCTGCCTGTGCATGTGTGTGTCTGCATGGGTATGTGTGTGTCTGCGTCTGCCTGTGCATGTGTCTGTATGGGTCTGCGTCAGCCTGTACATGTCGGCATGTGTGCGTGTCTGCGTCTGCCTGTGTGTGCGTCTGCATGTATATGTGTCTGTGTCCTTCTGTGCAAGTGTCTGTGTGTATCAGTGTTTCTGTTGGCCTGTGCGTGTGTCTGCGTGTGTATGTATATCTATGTATGTATGTATATGTATGTGTCTGCCTGTGCGTGTCTGTGTGTCTGTGCGTGTATGTATGCATGTCTGTGTGTGTCTGCGTCTGCCTGTGCATGCGTTCTATGCTTGTTTGCCCGGCCGTCTGTCTGTCTGTGTCTGTTTGCATGTGTGTGTTTGTGTGCAAAACAGAAAAAGAGAGAGAGCGCAAGCTGGAGACAGAAGCAGAGAGGCAGGCAGGTAGAGAGGGAGCAGTAAGACCCAACAGCTCCATACAGACAGAATAGGGTCGGACACCCATCCATCCATCCATCCATCCATCCATCCATCAATTATTAAATCATTGGGGGGGTGCTGCAGAATCAGCCGTGAGGAGGTTAAAAGGATGTGTATTTTAGTGAGTAGTGAACATTTTATCTCTCCTCAGATACTTCTGCTTTGCACATCACCCCCCCGCCCCCTGCTGGGAAGCCTCAGAGCAACTGCATCCATCCATCACACTCCTCGCCCGGCACCATCATTCACTTTGGCTCATTATTTCTGCACAAACAGACGATGAAAAGATTTTAAGGTTGGTATCCCGGGATCAACAGGATGCCCCCCCCCCCCCCCCCCACATACCACCAAGGTGTGGTAGGGGGGTCCTGGAGAGCGTGCGTCACATGTGGGTGGAACAAAAATAACACATGATGGCTTTGACACCCACGCCTGGCACGCTCAGGGGTCAAAGGTCAGAGCCAGGGTGAGGGGTTGGCGGTGGTGCCGGGAAACGGCCCCCGCGGGGCCAGTGGGGGGGAGGATGCCAGAAGAGAGAAGCAGGAAACAGGAAACTAAAGACTCTCAAACGTAACAAACAGCCCGGGGTAGCCGTCCATCCATCCATCACCCAGAACGTCTGTCCTGTGCAGGGTCACAGGGGTCTAGAGCTCATCCATCACACAAACACAGGCGGTGTGGGATTACCCCGACCAAGAAACAATGTAAACATGTTCAGAAAAGAATTGGACTGAATCTCCTTTGATTTATAATGGACACAAAATGCTTCAAAAACAGCAAACGCTGATGCTGCTTTGATTTCAGTTCATTTCAGAAACACTGAAATGCACATCCATCATAAGGCCAATCCCACCCTCACTGGTAAGCAGGGAACTCAAGTCATGGGAAAACGCTGATCTGCGTAAATCAGCAGATGCGTGCGGCGCTAATGAGCTCCTTTCTTAATTTGGAATACAGCAGCCAGCCGAAAGCACCACCTTCATATCAGGAAACGGGTGCAAACACGGTCGCGGTCTGAGAGCTTGCAGGCAGGGGCCGGTGAACTTGCTGGTCAGCAGGAACGAGCGACACGGGACATGGAAGCGGATGTGTATTTACCAAACTATAAGCGGTTTGGAGGATGGTCACATGCTCAGACTGTCGTGCCAGAAGCACATACATCACACTATCATAGTTTCTTTGCTCTGAAACACGCATGAATCCTGCTTAACGCAGTTCACAGCTCTGATCCGGGACGTTCTGTCTGGCGCTGCTTACACAGCAGCCCGCCCTCATCCCTGAGGCACCATGGGAAGGCGCGGATTCAGAGATGTTCATCTGCATTTGCAATGGCTGCTGGGAGAAAGGCATACTGGGAAGGTTCACAGAAAACCACCTGGACAGCCCCCAAGTTCATGTGCCCCGCAGCAGACATGACAGGAGCCTGTCTGTGCAGGAGCAAGACACCTGACACCCCGCCTTGCCCGCCCGCCCGCCGCCCCCCCACACTCACTGTGATCCAGAATAATGAGCTGTGCATTGGACTGGATGTTCCCGGCGTCGTTCTCTGCCAGGCACTGATAGAAACCCTCGTCGGACTTCACTAGGCCCAGAATCAGCAGGTCATGCTCGTTCTTTGGGGACACGAATGAGACATGGGGTTTGAACACTGCACACACAGACAAACTGATCCAGCTCTCAATTAATTACACCTTTCTATATTACAGTAGCTGCTGCGTTTGTCATCTAATACCAAAACACCAGAGGTGTAAAAAGTACTCAAAAATGTTACTCAAGTGAAAGTACAAGTAATGAGTGAAAAATGTACTCAGTTAAAAGTAAAAAGTATTCAGCCAGAATCACACTTGAGTAAAAGTAAAAAAGTACCACAGTAAAATTGTACTTGAGTATTAAAAAAGTAAAAGTAAAAGCAAGAATGAAAACTAAAGATTCTTATGTTTTTAATCTCTAAAAACATGAAGTGAATGAACCACATACAAGGTTTTATCCTGCTTTAGAACTGTTTACATTTAACCATTTAATTATATGACAAGGCACACCTAATGCAAATATAAAACATGCTACTCAAAGTTGTAAAACCTCTGATTTAACTGACTGATGTCGCTAAGAATTCGCTAAGATACAGCCACGGGTGCTCTTGACCCTGTGGCTAATTTTGGACTGTGTTCGCTACTGAATTATGTTCTTTCTCCATTTTCTTCCACTGATTGATTGTTATAATTTCTCTAATTTCCAGATCAAGGTGCTATGCATTGTAGTGACGTCACCAATGAACATGTCTCACTAATTTCATAGAATGTGAAAATGAATCTCATTGGCACAATGAATAACATTTTAATTAAACTGGGATTCAGTGCAATTGAATTGATTTGTTAGCAGGAGAAAATAGAATGAAATGTTCTGTGATCTCCAAAAATTAGTATTTTAAAATGATTTACTTTTTGACTGTAAATACAATTGTAAGGAGTAAAAAGTACTTTTTTTTCTTTAAAAATGTAATTAAGTAAAAGTATTCATTTTTAACTGAACTCAAGTAAAGTAAAAATCCCCAAAAATAATACTTAAGTACAGTAATCAAGTAAAATTACTCAAGTACTTTAGACCTCTGCAGAACTCCACCTTCATCAAGCTGCAGAATACCTCAACCGCTGTTACCTAGTAGAAAATACCACGTTCCACACAAATGCAGTCTTTAAGCATCTCGTCAGGATGCTCTTTAATTGAAAGGCTTGTGATAACTGTGACAATGACAACTGACAGAGATGGCTGTGAGATGACCTCCCACCAACAGGGGGTGGTATAGAGTGTCCAAAGTACAAGGTACAGAGTAGGGCTGGGTGATATCATATCAATATTGCAATGCGCATGCGCAATAATCACCAGGGCTTCAAATCAACATTTAGCCAGGCGCCAGCTTTTCGGTGCTATACGGACATTTATTTACGCCCATGATTTGGTAAGACGTAGAATGGCTTAAATATTAATGAGCTGTCATCTGAAGCCCTGGTGATTATTGCGCATGTGCGATATCGATATGATATCGCCCAGCCCTAATACAGAGTGTTCCCAACCATCCCCGCCATGTCAAATTCACGATAAACTTACAATTATTTTGAAGTAGTCCCCTGGAATAATGGCGTCTCCGTTTTTCACCCACTTGACGGTTGGGGGTGGGGAACCGGTGACATCGCACTCAAAAACGATGTCCGTGGACTCGTAGGCGTAGATGCTGGATGGAGTCTTCAGGAAGTGGGGAGGAACTGTGACAAAATGAGTGAGCTCAGCATCTGTGCATGTGTGTGTGTGTGTGTGTGTGTGTGTGTGTGTGTGTGTGTGCACATGGGGTCCAGGTATACCTTACCTTGTGAGGACCCATTTTTTTTACCCTAAGTTTCCTGGAAAACTATTTCATAAAAATCTGTGACTGCAATGAAAAAACTAAAAATACAAAAACTGGCTGCGTCCAAGTTAGCCCTTGTCCATATTCCTGTATAAAATATAATACAAAGTGCTGTCCTATTGTGTGACACCACGCTGAAACACCGCCGACCCTACGCTGTTAACTGCACTGACCTTCACAGATGGAAAGTTCCAGCAGCCCCGGGGTGGCAGTGCGGAAAATGGCGCATTTTGAGAAAATCAGCACGCTCTACCTCTCCATATGATCCGGCCGGCTGGCAAAAACACGCAACCCATTTTTTCCGAGTGAGTGAATAACAGAGGCAGATGAACAGCGCCCCCTGTCAGGCAAGGTCAATGACCCCATAACGCACGGGGGCCGTCACACACCATGACCCACGCCAGGCGCATGACCTCCACTACTGTCCTTGGGAGTCTTTACGTCTGAGTTGGACACGCTCTACAAACCAACCCATTAGCTGTTATGGAGGATGAACTTAGGATGATGTGTAAGAACACTGTGGGTTCAAATCCCCGACAGGTGCGGTGGCACAGCAGGTCAGAGCCACCAAAGTTAAAGCCACTCGAAACAGGGACAGTTTCTCGATCCTCATCAATGGTAACTGGTCTGCTTACGACAGACATTTCTGGTGCTTTTTCACTGCACCACGTACCGTATTTTTGATATGGTACTTTTGGTACTTTCCATTTTCCATTGACTTCTGGCTGAGTATCAGTAGCAAAAGTTCCAGTACCAAAAGTGCCAAACCAGCTGGGGTACTTCTTTGGTACTTCAGTACACTGAAGACTTTCTTTGTTGACTGATTATGCAAACAGCCTGCTGCTGACACACAATTCAAAAGCAAGGGAGGTAAACTTTAAACTGATTTTTAAATATATATTAATATATAAAAAGAATAACAATTAACCTAGCTAGTCAAGTTTTTTTTTTCCTTTTGACAGAGTAAAAATGTTTTTAGCGAAACTTTAACCCCTGCACTATAATGTCCATACAAAACTGAAAGTAAGTAAAAGGCTGACCTAAATCTAGCTTACTTGTGATGTAAAGAATTGCATGTGCAAAACCTGCAATGCTGGTATCAATATTGCACCAGGCCTATGCTATACTACAACCATTTTTTGCATTCAGTAGGAAATACCCACCTTGCGATGTGTAATTTGGTGCCAGTACCAGTTTTTACAACAGTGGAAAACCAGCACCATGAAGTACGGTACCTGGTGTGGTGGAAAAGCACCCTGTGACACATGCTTTAGTCTGCTGTGACCCTATAACTCTTACTGGCATCACCCTGTTTACTTCCATTCACTATCTCTATTTATTTACTTTCACGTGGGTGGCATGGTGGTGCAGTGGCTAGCACTGTTGCCTCACACCTCTGGGGCCCGGGTTCGAGTCTCCGCCTGGGTCGCATGTGTGTGGAGTTTGCATGTTCTCCCTGTGTCGTCGTAGAGTTTCTTCCGGGTACTCCGGTCTCCCCCCACAGTCCAAAGACATGCTGAGGCTAATTGGAGTTGTTAAATTGCCCGTAGGTGAGCATGTGCGAGTGACTGGTAACAGTGTGTGAGTGTGCCCTGCGATGGGCTGGCAAAATATTGAAAAATAGTTTTTTCACCCTTTATTTCCCCCCCATGCTGCTTCTGACTGTAGGTCGGCAGTCAATTTTTAAAAGCTTATGTGAAATATCATGTGCGCATACTTGTAAACTGTCTTTTGTTGAATTGTGTTGAATGTCATATTATACTGAGGCACATGCACAAAGACAGATTCCTGGCATGTTTAACATACTTGGTCAATAAAGATCTTTCTTGCTCTGATTCTGATTAGCAAACATCTTCTAAACAATCCTACACACACAGATGCCATTCAGCCATGGCGGTCCTTGGGGATTGATCTCAGTGTAAACTGTACCAGCAGCGGGGTGAGGATGCGGGGCGGGGTCACTACACAGACGTCAAACCGCACAGCCAAATCCCCACTCACTAATTACACAGATCCTGAAAGCGGGAAATGATTTGTTTGACAAACAGATGAAGGGATATTCATTAGGCACCAGGAGGAGGGAGCTGGTGGTCTGTGGGCTCTGGGGAGGGGGGGGGGGGGGGGGGTGGTAGTGGGTGCAGCGGCAGCAGTAATCCTACAACTGCGGGAATAAAACAGGGGATGTGTGAAGCTGGGGGACAGGGTGGCTCCTGATATAGAAACTCCAGAAAAAGCCTGTGGAAAAACTACACCCTTGAGCTTGGTACACCCCTCCCTGGTGTGACTGCCGTACGTGAGACGGCCCACCCCTGTGCAAACAACACGCGCGTCATCAAGTGCCCTGTGACTGTGACCCCCACCCTGGCCCCCACTGAGTGGGGCACATGGCCCAGAGTTAAAAATAACATCACCCCCCCACCGCCCACTGAAACTCAAGTGTACTCATCAAAATTTCATATCATCAGCAGAAAGATGCAAGCAAGAACATCCTTATATGGCTCCCAGCTCTAACCTGACAAATTCAGAAACTATGTGATGCGCCCCCTGGAGGCCTGGAGGCTGAACACTCCCTTCAGAAACACATACAGCTAACAGTCCATACAGCGAGATCCGAGCAGCACGAACCTCGCACGTGGAGCTCGGCCTCCGCCTCGATGGTCTCATTCCCGCTCTCTGCCAGACAACTGTAGGTTCCTGCGTCATCCTCGGTCAGGTTGGCGATCCGGAGGCTTCCGCCGCCCACAATCTCGAAGCGTCCATCGCTGTCAGAGAAAGAGCAAGGAGATGGGCCCTCAGAGCAGCCAAGGGGGGTCACCCACCCGCATGGACACGGGTGGCCAGGTGAATACCACCCCCCCCTTCGGCCCTTCATCAAGGCCTTCGAAATGTTCCGGGGGCACTGGACAGATGACTGACTCTGCGATCAGACCCCAAGGTTCACTGTCACCTCTATGTGTGTGGAACGTAACAAAAACACATTCCAGTGTAGCTGTACTAATACAAACAGCACATAAAGCTTAATCTCATTCAACATTGAATGTCAGGCAGTACTGTAAACTTACAACAGACCCCACCCCAAAAACAGGCGATAATCCCCTCCACTGTACTATAAGGCCCCTGTGGCCCCTGCAGTGATTAAAAGGAAGGGGGGTTTAGGGCAAACTGGCACACAGGGTGGGCAAAATAATGACAGTAATAAAGTAGCCCCCCCAGGAGTGATGGGGAAGAGGCCGGAGCCCAGCAGAAGTGCAAGGCCAAGCTCATGCAGGGTGGTCCGAGAAAAGAAACAGCCCCACCAATGGTATGGTTAGGTGATGTTAAGCAGCAGAGGAAAGCCTGCAGCCTATTACCTGCCTTCTTTAGCTTTAAGCCTATAGCCTGCGACCTATTGCCTGTAGCCTGCTGCCTATGGCCTGCAACCTGAAACTGACTGTCAAATCATATAGAAACACACAGGCACATTGTACAGAGACTCTCATTCTACTGTTATTGCAACCCCACATGAGGTATATGCTCATTTATACCACACCATACATGCCATGTCTACCACTGCATCAATGAACATTCACTATTTATCACATGTGTATATAATCGTACAGCATTTTCTAGCACTTTTACATTATTTTGCACTGTCAGATTAGAGGCCAAACTGCCTTTTACGGTCTGAGTATTTGTACTCTGGGCCATGACAATAAAGCTGAATGTTTATCTAATCTAATATAAACCAGTAAGGAACCAGAAAGCTGCAAGAGAGATTCAACAAGGTTCTGTTACAGTGGCAGAGATCCAGGCGGGACCGTCCAGCACAGGACCACGACAGAATCGATTGCTTCCGGCCGGACCAGAACATGTGCCCAAAACGTCATGTTCTAAGAGACCACAAGGCTCTTCAGCCGGACATGGCGTGAGCGGTCAGCCGCGAGCTGGGCATCAGCAGCAGCCGGTTTAATTAAACCAAACCATGCCCACAAATGGGGGGGACTATCTACCCCCCCATGAGAGGGTAATTGGACAGGATCCTCAGCACCCACAGCAAGCTGGGCATGAAGCTAATTAAACACCACAAGGCCGATTTAATTAGCCTGGGGGTCCCTCTGCCTGGTCACACGGAAGTTGTCATGTAGCGTCTCAGGTGGGGGCCACACCCCACCCTCGCTGTGAGTCGCACCTGCCCGCACGAGACTCCAGGACTCCCTGCTGTGATGCAAGCTCAGAACCTTCCAGCTCCTTAACCATGACACCCCCCTGCATCGCAGCTTTCGGTGTGGGCGGGGTATCCCAACTGCTCAATGTCCTTAAATAACCAGGACTGTGGAAAACGGCCCAGAAGCATGACAAACGGCATGAAAATACATCAAATATACGAGAGGCGGAGCTCATCTAGGCTCCTGGCAGCCGTCATTGGACTGTTCTGGATTGTTCTTCTGGACCTCATGCCCAACGCGGCCTGCTGCCAGCTACACAGCACCAGGCCGCCATCTGGACCTTCACACAGCCTCGCGTCATCACCGGGCACTGAGGGCAGCCGGGGGTCACAGAGATGACCGGACCGGTTACGGGGGGGTGGGGGTACCTTGGAATTATCTTCAGTAGTATGACATCAGTGCTGGATCAGACACCCCCAATCAATTTAATTTATTTTCAGTTTGCCTCGCAATGTTATTTTGCTATTTACGCTTAACCTGAGTGAGCACCTCACCCCCAATGCACTCCAACTCACCCTGAAAGCACAGCAGAGTGAGACAGCTGGCCTGGATGGGGGATTGTGCCACATATCCCCGGCAACGAGAGATTCCGGAACCTCATGATCGCTCATCTTTTCTCAAAAAGCCTCTTTCAGAACCAGCTTCTAAAGGCACCTAAGGGGGGTACTGTGAGCGAGACAGCAGGTCCGACCAAACGCCAGATCGGGATGACAGGTGACATTTTCATCAGAGCCGGTAGTGCGGGCCGTCTGGCCGGAGTAGCACGGTCACTCAGAGTAGCAGGTTACTCTGCCAGAGTAAAGCGGTTACCGTGGGTTACCGTGGGAACGGCGGGAGCCTGCAGAGCCCCTGCTGTCGATCTCCTGAGAGACGAAAAGCCATTTTCGCGCAATGTTCCGTGTTTGCCAGCTCCGAGACCCAGGGAAACATGCAGAATCACACTTTTGGAGCCTGTGAATCGTGGCAGAGCCCTCTAGGGGCAGAGGCCCAGTCCGCGAAGGTGCGCTGACCCACGTACACTCACTCTGCAAACATATCCGTCCGTCCCACGCATCGCTTTCATGCGGAAGTAAATATCATTGCAGTCTGATGACATTTGGGGGGTGGAATGGAGGGGGGGGGGGGCTTGGAGGCTGAGGCACTGGCATCGATGGTGTGTCACTCTCACAGTTCATACATTATTCATGTTTGCCTGGAAGTGCTGAGGAATTCTATTACAGCCCCAGCCGCTTAATTTTCACCCCAACAGTCCCCCCCCCTCCCCCCACAGCCTCCTCTGGGTCTGTTCACATCCTTATTACATTCACGCCACGTGACCCTTAGCGCTACAGTGAGGTGAGGTGCTCTTAATGAGACCTTAAGAAGCCAATCCAGAGGCTGTCTAGGCCTACCCTCACCTACCAGTAGATGGCACAGCAATTACCCAAGAGCATCTTAGACAAACAGGCTGAAGGTTCAAATTCCAATGGTGGCCTGCTGTTGGACCGGGATAAACAGATTTCTCCTGTAAATATCTGACCGGCTGATTAAGGCCGTACTCACACTTGGCACAGTTGCCTTGTGCTATGGCCGAGAATGATTGTCTCCCCTTCCCACTTGCACGCTGGTCTGCAGTCACATTGCGTTTAATGCTCCGGGAGGGAGAAAGTTTTCATCATCACTGTGTGACTTGTGTTGAACAAAACATAGGAAGAAAAGCACTATCACACAGCACAATGGAGTAAATGATTAATATCCGTATCCTGTGGATTATTTGGAGTTGTCTGGGGTGCGATGACACATGGCCCTGTTATAGATTTATTGAGTATACAACGCAGCGATTTTCATTTGATCATGCTGCATGTATAAGAAGACAGTCCCATATTTTACCAGATATCTCAGGGTATTTGTGTGCTGCATCCAGTTGCTCCTGGATACTCTCGTCAGCCCAGGTTTCCAGTAAACACTGCATCTCTGCAGTAGACCAAAGTGATCCCTTTGCCGTAATGTTTGTTAAATGTTTGTCGTAGTGACATCTGGCTGTTGCTTCCAGGCCTGGTTGATTTATAGTGTACATGTGTGTGCCAGTCGCGTTACATGACATGTGCTCAAGCATGGTTAGCAATCAAACTGGATGTGTACCATGCCCAAGTCCAACTGAACTGTGCCCGGCCCCACCTCTTGAAACAGGCCAGGTTTTAAAAGGGTCAGCTGGACATTAAAAGGGCCAAACGGCAGTTAAGAGGGTGAGCAAGGGTAAAAGGGACGATCAGGAATTTAAAGGACAGCCGGACATTAAAAGGGCCAGGCGGGCGTTAAAGGGCCAGGCGGGCGTTAAAGGGCCAGGCGGGCGTTAAAGGGCCAGGCGGGCATTTAACGGCTATCTGGATGTTAATGGGCAAGACGGGTGTTAAAAGGGACAGTCAGGCATTTTAAGATCAGCAAGGCATTAAAGGGGCCATCTGGGCATTTAAAGGGTTAGCTGGGCGTAAAAGGGCAGGCCAGGCATTAAAAGGGATAGTTAGGTATTTAAAGATCAGCTGGGCAATAAAGGGTCAGCCAGGTGTTAAAAGGGCTTGACAGATGTTAAAGGGCCAGTCAGGCGTTAAAAGGGCCAGTCAGGCATTAATGGGCCAGCTGGGCATTTAAAGGTCAGCTGGGTATCAAAGGGTCAGCCGAGTGCTAAAAGGGCCAGCCAGACGTTAAACGGGCCAATTGGGTGTTAAAAGGGCCAGGTAGGCATTCTAACTCCATCACATTCACCTGCAGAGCAGTGTACTACTGTCAGCAGGGGGAGCAGTAATAAAGTTCCTTTGATCTGTTTTTTTCATGTGACAGGCAGAAATTTCTCCAAGACAAATGAGGATCATTTTTGGCTGGGCTCCTGGATCTGGCACAAGTGTTTTCCCTCGGATTAATATCACTACATCTAACTGTCCAGTTCTAATTCAGAACAGCTCTGCACAAGGGAAAGAGATTGGCTACCGTCTGCCACTAGTGGGATCTGCTTCAAACTCCCACAGGGACCCTTAAAGACAAAAGGCACCTTTGCTTCTGTAACTGTTCACAGACAAACACACAGCCACCCAGCTCCTTTTCTCCCTCTGTTCCACAACCCCCAGGCAAAGCATCGACTCGGACCATCCTGGGTAAAATGCAGGCTGACAGACTTTGCAACTGATCTCATACCAATATAAGCAGCATTTCATTCTAGCCGGCTGGCCAGACTCCAGCTCGCTCCCCACCCCCACCTGATAAGCATAGCCAAGAGAGCAGTGTGGGTCTATAGGTGTTTGTGAAGGTATTTCACCAGAACGCAAGACGACCTCCCATTGGAGTTTAACAAAGTGAGTTTATGGAGATCGTTACTGCTCCACTGGGGCATTTATTCTACAGGAGACAAGTAGAGGTATTTAATAAAGCTGCAGTATCAGCCCTGAGCACCCCCTCCCCGCCCATGCTGGATGTGATGCATTGCACTTTAAGGTGAAAATTCTTCCAGAACCTTTTATGGGAGTGAAAGGTCACACAGACAGTGTATCCTAAACACAGGCTGAGGCTCAGAGCTCCCCCTTTAGCTTACCTGTCGCTGAGCGACACATCACCCCACTGCCAGCGCACACGCGGCCTGGGGAAGCCCACGGCCACGCACGACAGCAATGCACCATCCCCAACGAGCGCCGTCACGGACTCCGGCTGCCGCAGGAACTGCAGCGGCCTCTCTGTCCCATCCTCTGCGAAAAGAGCAGGATATTGGCAGCATAAGATATGGCTAAACTAGGAAGAGAGATGCGAGGGTGAGGGGCTGTGGTCATGTGACATCCTCAAGTGGAGTGTGGAGCTATGGTCATGTGACACCTCCTCAGGTGGGGTGAGGGGCTGTGGTCATGTGACATATCCTCAGATAGAATGTGGAGCTTCAATAATGTGAAACATCCTCAGATGGGGTGCGGAGCTGCGGTCATGGGTGCCCTGAGCTCTGGGGTTAACATTAGCCCTGAATCTATCTTTGATGTTCCAAAGCATTGTGAGATAATTGTAGGCTTCAAGCTCCAATGATCTGATATGTGGTCTGATATCTCACCCAGATCAACGTCCACAACCCGCCCCAGCCAGTAAACTGTACTGGGCCATGATTCTGTGCCGGGGCAAGTCGTACTCACCTGGGACGACCTGCAGCTCAACCTCTTCACTGGCTTTGGAAGGCCCCAAGTTCTCCAGCACGCAGCGGTAGCGACCCACATCAGCCTCCGTTGCGGTGCTGACCACCAGGGCTGCGCCCGGCAACTGTAGCACCCTGGGGCTGAGCTCTAGGGGCTGGCGATCGCGCTCCCAGCGGGTAAAGCGTGCCAGGTCCTGGTTGACATCGCAGGTCAGCACCTGGCTGTCGCCATGATGCACTGAGGCCACCTCCGGCTGACTAGAGAATCGGGGAACACCTGCGGGACGTGAGGGTGGGGGAGACAGACATTACATCACTTGGAGAACAACCTATACTCCCACCTAACAGAACCATTCCTCTCCTGTCTAGATGCTGATGATCTAGGGGCGACAGGAGCCCCTTGGAGCATCACCATAGCGATAATTAAAACAAAATCTGCTGCTTTCTTGTTCTTTCATCTCCAAAGTTAATTACTTTCTGGGTTTCAAGTACCTGCTCTGATATCACGCTTGTGTGAACGTCCTTCTGCAAAGATGGGGTATATGGGGGGGTGGGGTGTCAGTTACATACAGATCAGTGGAGCTCAGATGCTACAGCGTGGGGGGGGGGGGAGGGGGGGTATCTTCTCACTTGCTTGGAGGAGAAAAACAAAACACAGCTGGACGGGTCAGAAACCTCAAATCCAGCTGGGGCTGGCTCTTGGATCCCCCAGTGCATGCTGGTCACTGACCCAGACAGCCCAGTGGATAGAATTCCTCTTACCCACCATCAGTAGGTGTAGTATTTCTGATTTGACAAATAACCACATTCCTCCTCAGCTTCTGTGTGAATGGCGCTATGCATATAATGGATTGTATTAAACTTAAATCATAAATATTCAATTATGGAAAAGTGCTGAGGGGAGGGGCACAGATACAGGCGCAGTGAAGAGACTGCCAGAAATTTGAGCCAATCACCACAGCAACAGTGAAAGTGGACACAGCTCTCCAGAATGGTGACGCGCATCAGGGATGGTGCTGCTGTGGGAGCCACATGACAGATCCCACGCCAAGTGAGGCCCTAGCCCCCCCCCCATCCCCCCAAACCACAACGAGCAAGCTGACATCTGTCACCTCACTGACATCTCAGGCTACATCCAGGAGGCTAAAGCCAGCAGCAGTGCAGGGGAGTCCATAGCAAGAGGGATGGCAGCCTCAGAAGAGATCAATCGCCACCCAGGTGTACCCAGGGAACTGGCAGCACTCTTCAGACAAAAGTAATCAACACCAAATCACACCCCAACCCTGCAGATTAGGGAGTGAGCAGAGATGTCCAGACAAGAGTAATCAACACCAGATCAGAGCCCTTAACTGCAGACTCAGGTGCAGAGCTGGTGTTCAAACAAAACTAATCGGCACAGAATTATAGCCATTTTCTGCAGAGTAGCCGGTAAGTCTAACATAGAGCAAGAAAAAGGGGCACCAACCGACTGCACATGCACAAAGCAGGAAACCACCACCCAGTATTGCAAGGATTTGGGAAGGGGATGCATTCCCCAGAAACCCCAATGGTCTGCACTGACTTCACAAACCAGCGAGGGGTCACCTGTACATTTGTGCCCGTGTGTGAGTGTGACGACATCTCATACACGTGAAATTGAGCTGCAGTCATAAACACTCCTGCTGATGCAATCCCTGGCCATGTCATGACAGTGCACTGACCCCCCCACTTTCTCTCCTCTTGGGGGTCGGGTCAAGGCATCAAGTCTCTGGTTACCAAGTGTCAAGAAAGCCAGTTCCAATACACCCCCCCCCCCCAAGCTGTGATCCCAGAGGCCAGGCGGGTCCCCATCTCACAGGGAGCCCATTCAGGCTGTACAGACACCCCCGAAACGCATACTGCACTCCCCTGGGGGCAGCTGGGGGCTCCTGCAGGCTGCGGCAGGTACTGACAGTCCTGGCACATAAGAAATTTCGTGTGGGATAAATCAGTCTCGTGGCTTCATTCAGTCTAAGTGACGGGGTGTGGCTAGTCAGTTGGCCCCTATGCCCCCCAGGGACACCCATTTGGACACGCTTAGCCAGCAACGCCTCAATTTGGACACGCCTCTCCCCTCCCAGGGATACCCCCTTGTGGAGACACTCAGCCAACATTTGGACACACCCCCCCCCCCCCCCCACCCCCCCTCGACCACCCCCCCCCACCCCCCCCCACCCCCCCCCCCCCACCCCCCCGCCCCGGCAGGCAGCAGGCGCAGCCCAGCGGCG
>JAODKE010000020.1:21944938-21962314 GCA_026779605.1 Mormyrus hasselquistii | reverse complement strand
ATATACAAAATCAGACAGAGAGGGGAATCCAAGTCAAAGAGACATGATATACAAAATCAGACAGAGAGGGGAATCCAAATCAGAGAGAAATAATATACAAAATCAGACAGAGAGGGGAATCCAAATCAATTAGAAAGGAAAATATAAATCTGAATACATGTTTATTCTGCTGTTGAGTAGCCTAATTTTAGCCTAATTCTTTGTAGCCAGTTGCTGGGACCAGAAAGAAACTGAAGTCGACCTCAAAGGAAACATTAATGTCACCGACTCCTTTTTCCCGTCCAAGTAGAGCTCTGAGCGTGTGGCACGCAGATGCTTCTCCACCACTTCATAAGGGTAACCTTTATCTCTCAGGCTGCAGTCCATGAGGACAGGAGCTCCCAGCTCATCACTTCAGAACAAGAAGTGTGGCGTCTCTCGAGGCCAAGCAGGCGGCCCGACTTCAATCCTCCATTACAGGAGGCTCCACCTTTACCACACAGCTATGAGGAAATCAAAGAGCTGCAGCGGAGCTCAAACTCCGATCTCCTATGCTCTTTGTACTGTAAAGCGAAACCTGACAGTCCTGTGCTCCAGATAAGGCTTTACATGACTATCCTCTGTGGATATGATCAAAGCATCAAAGACAAGGTGGGTTTAGGGATAGATAAAAATCTAAAAGCTCCATTTCCGCTTCAAGTATTCTGGCCAGGGGTGAATCTCACCAGGACTCTCTGGTCCATCCAGCAGAATTTACCAGAGGTATTCCAGAGGTTTCACATCAATTTTTAGGTTGTGTTCAGGTTGAGCTGTGATTCTCAGAAATGGGACAGAACCCCAAAAAGCAGTGGGTATCCCCAAAGAGGTGCTGAAGCACCTAGATGGATCTCCTGGATGAAATAAGCATGGGAGTTATTTAAACATGGCAGTCATTCACTTCTAGATGCTTCTAAATCGGCACAGGCTTAAGGTGGACAGAGGACACACTGCAGCCAAACAGAACTAAACTAGAAAACAAAATTACAGCTCTGAGCGCAGTGACCTCTTCAGGCTGCATATACCAGTACAGGCCCAGGGACGTCTGGGAGTTTTGTGTTAAAAGTATAGATTAAGGCTGCTGTTCATTCAGCTGCAGAGGAAAGCTTTAAAAATCACCGCTGACAACCCAGACATGGCACATAGGTGGTGACCAGAATATGAGGAAGAAGAGAACCTAACAGCCTCAGCTAGGGTTCCAGGCCGGCCCAATAACCTGCATCCCAAACAGACCCCACCCTCCGCTGCTTTGCCCATCCCCACCTAATCAGAGCAAGAGTAGCAGAAGCCCTCATTCGCCTCTGCATACCCGAGCCATGTCACACCGGAAAAAAAAATCATAAATAAAAACTCAGGCCACAAACAAGTGACTAACCCCATCATTGATAATGAGCTTGCTAATTACCATAATTAAATCATCTGTATTCAATTACAGCTCCAGAAGAGCAGCCCGCTCGAATGGCAAACTGAAAGGGTGATTGTGGTCCGCCCCCTTCCGATTTACCTGAGTGAAGATGGTCCTTTTTCATTAGGTCTTTTTGAGGGACGGCTAATGGCTGATTTTTACTTTTGGTCGATTTAAGGCCTGTTACTCATAGTTGACAGATCAGGAGAGGGGAAATATTGTTCACTACAAGGTAATGTTTCGGTTGTACAATCGGTGCTTACGAGGACTGAATCAGGCCGAAAAAGTCTGCCTATTCTGCTCTGCCTTCCCAACACACTGGGGGGAGCTAACATGTCACCGGGGGAGATATCGCTGTTCCCAGGACTCTGAGTCTGGCTTCTGTCGTCTAACGGGATGGAAGAGGTGTGAGCGGAGCCCCAGCTGTCCCTGTTTAGCATGTCACTTGCAGGGATGTCGCCAATAGTGTTCTGACTGTCTTCAGACATTTTGTAATTAAGAAGAGCACACAGGTACCGTGTGGTTAACAGCCAGAAAAGTAAAGCGGGACCCCATCAAGCCTCCGTTTTCCCTCTAAAGTCAAGCATCGGGGAAAACGCTAATTAAAGTTACAGTGCGAATCCATTTCCATTGCGCGTCATGCTTAATATCAGCTCTGTGGCTCGCGGTGGCTGAGTGATACACCGGCTTTGATTAGTGTAATAGCGCGCCGCATAGGTGCCGTCAGCGCAATCTGAGGCACACCTGCTCCACTGTGGGGGTCCGCTTCCTCACCACACACCCCCGTCTGTCTGATACGGAAATCCATTACAAATCCTAGCAGCATGTAATGTGGAGTGTATCCTGAAGTTCCAGGTTCTCTGCACTTGCCATGAGAACAGTAAATACAGGGATCAGGGGCCTGGCTGAATCTACTACTGATTGCTAACTGTGGTTGAGGGGTGTAGCTGTCATGTAGTTGTGTATTTAAGATGGGTGTGGCTTAGGAGTGGTTGTGGATTTGGGGTGGGTGTGGATTTGGAGTGGGTGTGGATTTAAGGTGGGTGTGGCTTTGGAGTGGGTGTGGCCTTGGAGTCGGTCTGGATTTGAGGTGGGTGTGACTAGTGCATATGGATTTGAGGTGGGTGTGGCTTTGGAGTCGATATGGATTTGAGGTGGGTGTGGCTTTGGAGTGGGTGTGGAAGTAAGGTGGGTGTGGCTTTGGAGTGGGTGTGGATTTGAGGTAGGTGTGGCTTTGGAGTGGGGTGGATTTGACGTGGATGTCGCTCAGGCTGGGGCTCAACTTTAAAGCAAATGTGTGGTTAAGAGCTAATAATTAAATAAGGCGGAACTTCATCTAAAACCTGGTCATTAAGGCAGCTCGTAGACTGATGGGTTGCTTATACCTAAATAAGGGCATATCATGAGGATGATGGGCATGGCCTGACAATTTCTTGCCAATTGCATCCATCCCATTGCACTGTGGTGCTGGTGTAAAACTCCAAGCCTGGATCATGAAGCAGGAAATGAATTAGATTTGTTGCTGAGAAGCTACATGTTCCAGGGAGGTATCCGCTGTTGTACCTTGCTGTGAACTGGGCTGCTGTGGTAAAAAAAAGCTTGGCTGATCCCCTACCCCTTTCCTGCTGGAAATACCGTATCCCATCGCTCCACCACAGGTTCTTCACTGCGTCCATGTTACAGAACCCCAGCTCGTTCACTTGCCCAACCAAAGTACGGTCCACAAGCCTTTCTCCACACTTACACCTCTAGGAGTTCGAACCCAAGTCCTCCGATACAGAAACACGGCTTAGCTGGCAGCATAGCCCCACATGACAGGAGTGCTTAACCCATGCAGCCTCCTGGGGGTGCTGAGGGCCCATTCTGAGAAAGATTCTCGCATGGCTAAGTGCTCTGTCACAACCTGCTGCTAATTCTCATAAAGAGGATGGATGTGTGCAGCGGCCTGCCAGTACTGGGGGGGGGCGTGTGGGGAGTATCGACACAGAAAGGAAGCGCTGCTTCACTCAGATGCCCGCCCCCCACCACTGCTGCCGCCACACGCCGGCCGACCTTGAAAATGCTGCAGCCGCTGCTCTGGGAGCAATTACTGCCTGGGCCCCTTCTGATTAATGGGGCCTGGCTCAGCTGAGGGGCATGTACCCCCCCCCCCCCACCTGAAAACACATACACTGCCACACAACCTCTCTCACATACACCCTGAGGTCTTTGCTGAACGCATACAGCTGGCTTCATGCAGTTGTGTGTGTAGAGAATTAACCTGGGGGGTGAACGCCTTCCCCCTGCAGAGGTCAGACTGGTGCTGTGGAGCTGTGCGGCACAGTGGGTGTAACGGCACATACCTTTAAAGCACATCCCTTAAAAGACCCATTAGGTGTCTGTCTAACTGCTGTGCTTTGGGGCACCGGTGATATAGAATAGTAAAGTGGAGTCAGCTGAACTGATCGGTCCTGCTGGGATGGGAGAGATGGGGACTTGGTGGGGGAGGAAACATGCCTCATCACTCACACTACCCCCCCTGCTCAGGTAGGCCTCTGTGCTCACATCTCCATGCAGGCAGGGCCTCCATGCAGCCAATCAGAGATGGGTAGCCACGGAACCTGGGAGCTGTGTCATTGGCCGCAAGGTTTTTCACACCAGCTGCTCTTCTTCTCCAGAACCTGAAACTTTCACAATTCAGAAGAACCGTGGAACCATGTTGGAGCTCCAGAATCCATCCCCAGATGGGGTGTGTCAGACCTGCAGAGGTTGTCCCCGGATGGGCGTGTCGGACCTGCAGAGGTCGTCCCCGGATGGGCGTGTCGGACCTGCAGAGGTCGTCCCCGGATGGGGCGTGTCGGACCTGCAGAGGTCGTCCCCGGATGGGCGTGTCAGACCTGCAGAGGTCGTCCCCGGATGCTGAAACAAATCAGCAGCATCACTAGTAACTACAACTGGTTCAGGAGTCGTTCATGTCGATACCGGAAAATGTAACATCCCTTTTCACGGTCAGGATCGAAAACACCCTTGGGAAGTGTTCGTGACTCCACATAAAGTTAGGGCACCAGAGTGATCAGCACCATGAGTCTGTCTACGAGGGTGATGAGAGCGTCTGTTCACCCTTCAGTAACAGACATGAGATGGGTTCAGGTGGACTCTTTCATAAGTGGGCATATGAGCATGCCCCCCCCCAAAGGGAATGAGTCAGCTGTCCTGTAATATTCCAGATCCTGCAGTTTAGATGAAACCCCCACCTGACCTTTACATTTAATCCTTTAGCCAAAAAGCTGCTCTGAATACCTATTTCATGCATTTCAGGTTTTTTGTTAAAAAAAAAAAAAAGAGGTGAGAATAATTTAGATTCTGACCTTCTAGCTGATTCCAGATCAGGCGAGCTCAGGGTTGGTCTGCGTTTGCCATGTGTGTGTGCTTACCAACTGCGACCTCCCAGAGAAGGTAGTCACAGACCCACGATCGGCGGCCAAGCTTCGCGGCACGGTGGCCAGAAAGCACTGGCAAACATGAGAATGAATTCCAGGGTAGAGGGAGGTGAGAGAGCTGGGAGATGCTGAGGATCGCTGGGATTGTCCTGCAGAAAAGCCTGCAACAGTTCAAGAAAACGGCCACATTCATTAAGCGGCAGCCAGTGATGCCGGTGACCTCGGCTGACCGTGAGGAAGGCCAGACCGCAAGGGTCTGTGGGGGCTTAATCTAAGCGGCTTCCCTTGTCTGGTCACGCTCCCCCCCCCCGGCCGTGGGTGGGAGGACACCTCCCTCCTCCGGGCTGACTCACTCTCCCAAACCCGCTGTTTGCCGGTACCGTCTCAGCGCCACGTGGCATTACCCGGCCCGGCAGGGGCCCGCCCCCCACCACGCCATCTATCCATTTAGAGGACAACGGACAGGACACACTGGCACATCCGTAGGTGCTGCGGCACTCTGAGCTTGCAGCGCGAATGGTCACCGGCTTAACCTGAGCTGCCTAATCTATAATCTGTACCTTATTTATGTACCACAATCTGCTGAACAGCAAAACATATTTTAATGCACAAACACAGACATTACACATTTTCTAGCAGTTATCATTGAAGTAGCACACTAACAGTTTCGCTCCTCACTCACAGAAAAATCTGAATCACTTCTAACAATCACATCTCCCACACAGATCACCCAGCCAGCCTCCTAATTAAAACCAGCCGATTCGGACTGATGCTTTTTAAACATGGCCTTTCATTCTCAGCATGGCGGCACAGAGGGGAGCACTGAAGCCTCACACCTTTTGCTCTCTGGGGTGGAGTCTGCATGCCCTCCCATGATGCTGTGGGTTTCCTCCCAGTCCATGTGGTTTATGGGTATTGCTTTTTCTGGGTTACTGGTAGTGTGTGTGTGTGTGTGTGTGTGTGTGTGTGTGTGTGTGAGAGCAGGTATACCTTACCTTATGGGGACACAATGTCCCCACAATGTGATGATTACCCGTTTTTTTTCCCCCTTTCCTGGTCCCCATAAGGGAAAACTCAATTTAATAAAAATTTGTGACTGCAATGAAAAAACTAAAAATGCAAAAACTCTTGTATTTTGCTTGGTTACTTATGGATATGGTTAGGGCTGGGTAGGGGTTAAGGTTGTCATAGTTAATGTTAGCATTTTTCCCATAGAAATGAATGAGCGGTCCCCATAAAGATATGTTTACCCAACATGTGTGTGTGTGTGTGTGTGTGTGTGGGTGGGTGCACGTGTCCTGCTATGAATTGGCATCCTGTCCAGGGTGCCCCCTGCCTCCTGCCCTGTGCTTTTGAGATAGCGACCATATTCTAGATAAGCCATCATGGATGAGTGGATTGGCCAGCCTACTCCAAGGAAAACGATAAGGGGTAATAGATTGTATCAAATTTACACCTACTTGATTTCTAACCTTATCTAAATTTATTCAACCAACTAAATTTCCATCCATCTTCCGACCGCTTATGCAGCACTGGGACACAGGAGGAAGCCCAGAGCTATTCACATGCGACAAAAGCAGGGGAACAGAGCATCACAGGGCACACACCCACACACACATACACACACACTGTGGGCAATATGCAAGTGCCAATTAGCCCCACTGCATGCTTTTGGACTATGAGAGAATACCAGAGCACCCATGTGACATGCAAAAATCTCCACATGAAGAACACTGATGGTATTAGGCATCACCATATCAGAACGGGGGGGGGGCCGTAGCGCGTCATGAAGCGAGAGGTCAGGCTCATGCAGCGTGATCACTCACAGTACCGCACCGATGCTCGAGGGGGGTCATCACATGCTGTTTCGTATGAGAGCTGCAATATACAGGCAACTAACTGAAGTTAAACTGGTGTAAGTAAAGGTAGAAGCTGCCTGTTCAAAACACTAGATCAGAGCTGAACCATGCATGCAGAGACCCAACCTGCCATAAGCTTTCAGCTAAAGCAAACATGAGCTTGAACCCGGGCTGATGATCTGTGGGTCTGTCACCCTCCCATGACCGTTCTGGTCCGTTTCTGTTTATTTTCCGTAATTAGTTTTTCTGGTCTATGCTTTGAATTCTTTCTAGGGTACCCGAGTTTGTTCTGCATTTTCTCCCCAACATGACTCGCGATGCCAATCTGTATATGGGGGAATAATACGCCACAAGGGGGTTTGCAAGGAGAGCCGGGGGACTTTTGAGAGGTTGGGAAGGGAGGGGGTGATCTTGGTGGGAGTATCCAGCCCCCGCATCCACCCTCTGGAGAGGGAGACGACATGGGAGTGTGCGTCGCTGCGCCATCTGCGTTAGATCAGAGCTCTGCTGGGTGACTTCATCGAGAGGCAAACAGTCTGACTCCTGAAAACAAATGACGTTCACTGTGGCGGGACATAGATCACAGGCAAGCGGGCGTCAGTGAAGCAGCGAAGCTGAACCTGTATCCTCTATGCGCCCCAGATGAATGGTCCCTCCTTAGACGGGGGAACGGTAGGAAACATGTTCACTGAATTTTTTTTAGTGCTTTTAACCAATTTGCGCCTTCCTCAGGGGTATGGAACAGCTAGCCTCTCAGATAGCCCACCTTCAAGTCCTCTATCCTCAGTCGCCACGCCACCTGCAGGCAGGCAGTGGGAGGCAGTGAAACATCTTCTACAAAACAAGACAGTAGATAATACTGAAATTATCTAATGAAGTTGTCAACAAATGCGGTGTGTGTGCGTGTGTGTGTGTGTGTGTGTGGAGGGGGGGGTGCGGTATTGCTGCAATCTCCGGGGAGGAGGAGGGGCCGTTTCCTGAGAACCGACTGCCTGGCGAGACACATCCATCAGACGGAGCAGCGTGATTGGCTGGCCCAGCCCGCGGGGAACAATGCTGCCAGTTCTCGTGTAATGACAGCGCCTCCTTGCTACTTATCGAAGACCGTTTGTCTTCAGGCAACATAAAACTTTCGTGCTGCTATATTTAAACTCCTTTTTTTCATCATCCCGTCCACCTTGCCACGAATCGATCACCGCCTCTGTGAATATGCACCGGGATGAATGGCCATGTGCCGCTAAACCAGCGCATTCCAAGGGCCCTGCTTCATGCCCTGAAGAGCCGGTGGCCACATTAACTCTCCACAGGGGTGACACAGGAAGCAGTACTGTGTTCAAGGACCTTCCACTGTCACAGCCGTCTCCATCTACAGGGACTTCAGAAGCCTTCCTGGCTTAAATGAAATCAATACAGTGTGAACAACATGCGAAAATGGGGAGCAGCAGGATTCACAACAGACACAGTGTAACTGTGCTTAACTGGATTAGGCTTCCAGACACTGGTTATATTAGGATACATATCAGCGCTGCCTCACCAAATATGTTTGCATTGGTTAGCTCTGCCCGACTAGGTTAACTAGGTGAATAACCTGTAGCCCTGGCCTCTCCACACAGGATAATCACCCTGACTGCACCCCCCCTCCCTCTCGTCACATCAGGAGTGTACAAAGGAGGCTAGGGATCTGGACAGCTTTATCAGAATAATCAGTCGGGGATGGTTAGGGTCGATACCCTGTGCCTCGAGCACTTGGTGACTGAGTGACCAGCCTGAGGATGGGATCAGTGTAGCCTAACGCAGGATCTGCTAATCGGCTGGGATTGGTTATGATGTGTGGGCAAGGTTCTCCGGATGCTTCCGTGCAGCGAATAGGAAGGAAGATAGAGATGATAGCTGGGAATTTTGCTGCATGCAAAGTGGGCCCTCGCACTGCTCTCCAGGGACACAAAGGTTTCTAAAAGAGACAATCAGAGACAGAGCTGTACTAAAGCCGCCCCCCATGACTGACAGCATTATCTTCCTTGTCACCTTGTGTAAGAAGAGTATGATTCAAAGCCCATCACAAATGCATGACTCCAGAAGCTAACAAAGGTGCTCTGGTGGGTCTGCGGGGATTTACACTGATCCTGAAAGAAGGGGGGTGACCGATATCACCGGAACGGGAACACGCACATAGATATGCCTTGCTAACAGAGCATGCCGGAAACCGTTCTGATGGTTCCCCGTGCAAAGCCGAAGTGTGACGCCGCGCAGCCAGGCACCGGCGGTGCGGTTGCTAGGCACCTGGCGGTCAAATAAACCCACAGGTATCGGAGCTGCAGCGTCAACAGCACTCTGAAGCGGCACTTCAAAAAACACGGAAGACAGGCATCGATCCGGATGGACTTGTCAGTCACAGGAAAAGCATTGCGGAAGGAGGGGGCCAGGTGAAAGGCATCACCCAAAAAGCCTAGGGCCTGGTGGCTTGGGGACAGATAACAGATTGTGTCCCACCTCTTACTGATAATGCATGAGGGACTGACTTCTGAAAAAAATCAATGACTAGCTATTAAATCACAGAGAACACAATCACTACCACTACTGGTGTTATTATCATCATCATTATTATCATTATTAATTATCATCACTGTGAGATGGCGGGGTGGGGTGGGGGGGGGGGTATAGCCTACATAAGAGCTACAGCGCCCTGGTGAGATTTCCTCCACAACACAGGCTTCACACTAATACATGATCTCCAAATCCCCTGCTTTCCAAACACAATGGCCTCTTGTGGTGTGTGAAGGGGCTGTTTTCAGTTCCACTCACTCCTGCACTTCTGTTCTGACTATTTGTGACTATTTCTGTTATGACCATTATCACTAAACTCATCTGAAGGGTTTTATTTACTTTAAAAAAACATTTAGCTGCTGGTCCTCTTAATAAAAGAAAAAACATTAATTTTCAAGGGCAGTAACAATTTCCATTCCTCTGGGTCGACCCCTACACCAGTGAGACAGGATGACTGACTGAACCAAGAGTAATTAGTGGACTACTGCCCTCTGCTGGCCAGCTTAAAGCGATGTTACTGATGCTTCATCTTTGCATACATGTAAGAACACTTAGATAAACACTAATTAGTTTGACAAATTCTTCCACTTAATTTATGTTCACTTAGCATGCTACACATTTTCCAAACCCCGTTTAAGGTCAACCTTTGCTTGGTGTCCTTCTCAGGACAGAAATCTGATCATATGCAGGTCTTAGGCTACTGAATCACCACACTGTGAGCACCGGCGGACAAAAGAAGAAGTGAAATATATGATTTTGATTGCTCTGCCGTGGGAAAAAGGGCAATTTACTGCAGCGGCTGGTCACATACAGGCAGGAGTCATGGCTAAAGGAGACTGAAGCTGAACAGCTCATGCATCTGCATTATTCTCTGTCGTTTGCTACGCCCAGCGCCCACGGCAACTCAGGAAATGAACAAGGCGGGAAAAGCGTGCAGCCATGTCTTGAGGGAAGACGGTTTCGTGGGAGATGTGCGCAGATAAAGGTGCTAATTCAGCTGCCCCCTAACCATCTCCATGAAAGACTGATCTATAAGCAGCTAAGAGAGCCAAGTGTTTACATATTTAAAATAACTACCGGGCTAATAGTGATGCACTGAATTATATTTACATTACGTTTATTTAGTAGACGCTCAAGGGACCACTGGTAACATCACTCCGTCAATCATCGGATTTGTACCTTCTAATCACGGAGTCACGGTGCCCTTGAATCACAACAATCAGGTTAGAAAGTTCCTTGGGGCAGTGTACTCAATAAATATTTACTTTACACCGCTTACGAGGAAATGGTTAGCGCTGAACTTTGAACAGTTTCGTCATTTCAGTCAGAATCTGATAGGAAGTTCTTGAGATTTATCGCTGCGAAAATCAAACAGCTTTTCACATGTAACCATGCATGATTAAAAAATGAGATAACCTCCTGAGATGCAGCAATTCATTTTTGTCCTCTGTAGATAACACCATGTTTTTGCTCATACCTCTCATACTATACATGCCACTTTTTTAAGCCCTGTTGTTCCTTAACAAGGATAGCTAGTGCTCACATATGTGATTGTGTGCTTTTTTTTTACCATTCTAACACTTAATTTATATAACAATAAAATATAAATGAAAAACTTTCCCTGGATCTCAGGATACAGGCATAGATAAGCATCAAAAGAAATGTTAATGAAACACACATCCATCCATCTTCCAACCGCTTATTCTGGACAGTGTCACAAAGAGGGCCTGGAACCTATCCCAGGCAACATACAAGGCTTGCAGGGCAATAATAAAAAATGTAACAGAAAAAGTGAGATCTCTATTACGTGGTATAGATGTTGTTTATGATTGTATACGTGATGTTATGAAACGGATACAAATCCTATTTGCCTTTGAGCAAAAATACCTTCAGTCTGTCAC
This sequence comes from Mormyrus hasselquistii, assembly GCA_026779605.1. Taxonomy (NCBI): domain Eukaryota; kingdom Metazoa; phylum Chordata; class Actinopteri; order Osteoglossiformes; family Mormyridae; genus Mormyrus; species Mormyrus hasselquistii. The sequence continues at coordinate 21,951,171 of JAODKE010000020.1, read as the reverse complement.
CGGTTTGATTTTGCGAGCGATGTTGCTCACATAGCTCAGGTACTCTCTTACAACATGGTTTTTCAGCTTTGCTGCTGCTGTGCGCATTTGCTAATTTGACGCGTTGCATGTTGTATGGGAGGAGCGCCTGGGAGAGCAGTAGTGGGAAAATTTGTATTTGGTCTGAGAGTCGAGGGACCGCTGTGGGCTCTGCAGAAAATTTTTAAAAAGTTAAAAAAAAACTGAACGGGGAACAACACATATATTTTGGGTCAAGATTACAAAGCAAGCATAAATCAGACTGTTCCTCCACACATTCAACGGATCGTGGGACTAGATTTGTGTCTAACTCGTTTAATCAGTGGTCAGTGAAGCAGATCGTGCCGTTACCGGTCGACATAACTTATCTTTCGCCAATAACTGGTGTTCAGGCGTCAGAAAGAGTTTACAAGTTTAATACAATACAATTATATATGTATATGATATGCATAACATGTATAATGTTTCTGATGATAAAATAAATGCGTGTAGTCAATTTAAGTAACATAAAAATATAATATATAATATACTTAATGAAATAAAACTTATTTTTTAATTAAACATAAAAGAGACTTCACCGACCTACCCCCAGTAGGTCGGTGGAAGAAATATTACTGGTCTACGCGCGGGAATTAAATGTTTGCAAGACAAGGAACACACATAGCAGAATAAAGATTACCGTCTATACTAATGACGCGGCATGCGGCCGGATATGACGCGGCCGTTTGCACGCCTCGTCCCCTGAATTTCTCACACCCTATTAACCGCTTCCGTTGAGCTCTGCTAGCCATGTATAAAACATCACTTCCAATGTGAAAATTAAGTTAACCCATTTGAAATAGCCACACTTGCCACTGTATGTGTTATAAAGTCTGGGTGATTACGGAGACCCTCCCGTTATTCTTTGGAGTGTCATCCCGTCCTGAATACCCGCTAGATCGCGCGGCCAGCTTCCGCGCGCCGGCTATATTCACCAACGGGAGTTGCGCAAAGGTTGCGGTGGCCTGGCCGACGGGAGGACGTGCTTTGCGCTGGCGGCGTAGCAACACTTCGGAAATCCGAATACGCCGCAAATCCTCGTAGTCTTCGTGGCAAGGAGCCCCTCGGAAGCCGACGTGGTAGGAGGTGGCCGTGCGCCCCGCTCTCGGTGCACTTTTACGGAAACCGACCCGCTTCTAGCCGAGCTCGACCCGGCCGAGGCCCCAGATAAGGTTCCCAGGACGTCTCTCCTTTGGTAAGTACTCAAAGCTTCTCCCCGGTCCCCAGTGTCCGAGTACCTGCTTACCGGCGCCGTTTATTTTAACTATCTGGTTGGCGTCAGTCCGTGTTAGCCAAATAGCTGGCTGTCGTTATGCGGAAACACTGCTGTGTAATACTTGGATAAATCCAGTTAACGAAGCTCTTTAGCTGAACCGAGCATCCCTGGTTTGCGATTTTTAAATATTAAATGATTTATCGGGACAGGTAACATTTATTCAATGAAAGTAAAGTTTTTATAGAGGTAACTAACCCCAAAAATGGAAATAACTGTATATGGTAGATGGACACGTTTACAGTACAGTTTGCACGTTACATTGCCATACTGGTGAATGGTGTGTGTAACAGGTAATATGTAACTGTCGTGCATCTCCATGCTGTATACCGGAGTGGTTCCTATTTTTTAAAAAAGAACACCACGTACAGGAGGAAATGGTGCATTTCAGCATTTGTGCACTCAGGTTTCCACATGTGCGTCCCCTGTTTTGACAAGCAGCAAGGAAGTCATAGAGTACTTGACCCACTTGAATGGCTGTGGATGGTGCTGGCCATCTCCCTGTCTGGGTGTGACTCTATACATGTGTCTAGGTTTCCCAGAAGCCCACGGGGCGGCAGGCATGTGGAAAAAGGCTCTGGTGGCTGCCTTGCTGGCACTGGTAGTGGGATTCGTGTATCACACTGACCCCACGCTGCCAGAGTGCCTGCTGGAGGTACTGTCCCACTCCCTGGCTACCCTGCAGGAGGCCCCCTCTGTGGAGGAGACCATCGCCGTGGCCTGGGAGACCCTAATCACTGCCCCGGGACAGCAGTGGAGCCGAGTAGCTGTGGGGTGCGTGTGCTGCACAGGGAACATTGTGCCTTTAATACCTAATTATGTATCAGTACAAAGAAGGTGCTTTTGGGATCACTGAAAAGCTGTCGTTTTGTCTTAAATAATAACATAAAAAGGTATCTGTCACATGAGGGTGTATACAATGCTGATTGATTTAGGTTCACTGAGCTGCTGGCTATGCTATGCCCCCCCCCAGGGTCAATGCCTGCGTGGATGTGGTCGTCTCTGGCTTGGGTCTGCTCCAGGCACTGGCGGCTGATCCACGGCCCGGACAGGACCACGATGTGCTGCACTCCAAGGAGGACCTGAATGAGGCCTTCACGCACTTCCTGGGGCGGGGCGCAGCCGCTGAGCGCTTCTACGCGGACGGCGAAGGCTTTCAGAGGATCGCACAGGCGGCTGCTGAGTACCCCGGGGCGCAGGTAGCACCCTGACACACATCTCTGTCTCACTGTTGCGCCACGCTGGTAATTATACTGTGGGCTTTCACAATAGGAGCGTAGCTGAATTAGCGCAGTGTCTGCCGAGAGCACTGTTTCTGTGTCAAATGTAATTCCACATGTCTGACAGTAATTATGCACACCGGCCCCAGGCCCAGATCTGATCATCTATTCCAAGATCTCCCGAGGAAATCCAAGATCTCCCGAGGAAATCCTCGACGGCTGTGTGCCATTCAAACCAGCCACACTGGAGTACAAGGCTTTAAGGCTGGTTCATATTTCTCCGCAGACATACTAGCGGACGCGTCCATCCGAACGTTTATGATGCTTTTGACGTCATGTACCTCCGTGGACAGGCGGCTCTGGGCACACTGTGCATGATCGATTTGCTAGCATCCACTTTAAATACCGCATGGATGCTTTTGACGAGCATTGGGGTAGTTTGCAAGCCCTATAGATTATTTATAAGGTAATAAAACTTGTTACATACATGTAAATGCTTGTGCATGTGTGTGCAGACTTGTCTCAAGTTGAAAATCTCATGCCAGCCAGCTGACTAAAGTTGGCAGCCCTGTGAGCTGCATCTAAATTTGTAAAACATAGAGAAATTGACATAAACATCAATGCTATGGTGTGTGTGCAGGGAAAATCTGAATAATAGTGTATTATTATTATTATTAATATATAGCATGTTCTGTGCATGTGCAAAGTATGTGACTTGACCGGAGAACTATGAACGTTTCCGTGTATGCATACGCAGAGTAGATACACTAGTGTTGCACTTGTGCAGAGAAGTATGAACCGGCCTTAAGGATTTAAACTCGGGGCGTAAAGTGTAAAGATTTTACCTGTGCTAGAGTGTCTTTTGTAAAGGTGTTTTCCCTTCATGTAGCCTGTCTTTAACTATATGGATTTTTTACTAACTACAGCCTTTCTCTCTCCAGTTTTATGTTGGTGGGAACGCTGCACTGATTGGTCAGAAATTGGCTACTTACCCTCAACTAACGGTATGTTGGGATCCTTCACCAATTAGAGGAAATTCCTGTTGAATTTAAGGTCATTATCTTTCACTATATGGACAGAAATATTGGGACACCTGGCTATTATACCTACAGAAACTCTTATGACATCCGATTCTAAATCCATAGGCATCAGTATGGAGTTGGTCCCCCCCTTGCAGCTATAACATCTGCCATTCTTCTTTGAAGGCTTTCCACGAGATTTTTGATTGTGTTTGTGGGAATTTTTGCCCACCCATCCAGAAGAGCATTTGTGAGGTCAGCCAGTGATGGCGGCCATGAAGGTCTGACTCGCAGTCTTCATTCTAGTTCATGGGGTTGAAGTCAGGGCTTTGTGCAAGCCAGTCAAGGTCTTCCACACCAAGCTCACCCAATCATGTCTTTAGGTGCTGTCACACCGCAGGAGCCAGGGACGTATTTTTGTTTAAGATTTCCATCATCACAAAATCAGTCTATACTGGTGAATCATTCAAAACGTTGCTGTTTCTTTTGATATAAAATTTTATTTTGCATTTCAATAATCACATTATCATCTGTAATAGTGACAACAAAACAATGTTGCAGTTTGCAACTCAAGAATGTTTGTTTATATACAGTACATATGAGAACATACAGCAGTCAGTTCTTAATTCGTCCGTTGCTTTCAAATAAAAAGTACTGATAAGAATACGGTTAAAAGTACTGGATCGATGAGCAGTATCGTAAGAGCAGTAGTACTGTTAAAATCTTAAGGATACCCATCCCTAACGTTGATCATGGGCCTTTGGCTCACCTCATGCATTCAGGGAGAACATTTTAAACTCGCCTATTCTGCTGGCATGGAGCCGCCATCTTGGCCAGTGCATGTGGCTTTTATGAGTGACCCTTGTCCCCATGTGACGCAGGTGCTGCTGTGTGGCCCCATCGGGCCAAAGCTCCATGAGCTCCTGGACGAGCAGATCGTGGTCCCGCCAGCCTCCCTGCAGGAGACAGATGAGTACCACCTCATCCTGGAGTACAAGGCAGGTAAGAGCACATGGGGATGCCAATATGGCATGGGCGGGGGCGGTACTGTTGTGGTCTGGGCTGGGTGAGCAGGCTCCTGTCTTCACACCCTGCAGGTGAGCAGTGGGGGCCGGCACAAGCTCCCCAGGCCAACCGCTTCATCTTCTCCCACGACGTGGCCAACAGCGAGATGAGCCTGTTGGAGACCTTTGTGGCCAGCCTGGAAGAGTTCCACCCCGACCTGGTGGTGCTGTCCGGCCTGCACATGATGGAGGGCCAGGGCCGCGAGCTGTGGGAGGAACGGCTGAAGGAGGTGGGCGGCTCCACCCCTGTGCGTCCGCTAGTGACGTTAGCGTTAGCATTAGCATCGCGTCGTCGCGAGCTAACCTGGGCCCCGATACTGGAGCATACATCGCTGACACAGCGGAGAGATAACAGCATACAGCACCGTCCTCTAGGAGCAGGGCTGGAATGCCTGACCGTTAGTCCCCAATGTGTGTTGCAGGCCGTGGTGGCGATTTCTGACATCCGCAACGAGGTCCCCATCCACCTGGAGCTGGCCAGCATGACAGACCGGGACTACATGAACAGCATCATGCAGGAGGTAAATGTGTATGTTTACCAGAAGTGCCTGTGACCGACGCAGCGAAACCCCGATTCTTGCTTCATACGGGAAAGTTTATGTTGCAGTTTCTCTACCCCGATATGTTGTAGGGCAGTTTGTATTGTGTGGCATTTTCATGTGTTGATGGTGACGTTGATGATTAAGTTAAACCCTTAGAACCCGACAAATACAAAATGCGTTGATTTTCATTAATCCTAGGCTTATTACTTTGGATAGGAAAAGGCACAGACATGAATCGCATATCCTTGTAATTGAGAGAACTTACTGGATCCGCTCGTTCAGTTTGCAATGTTGTGCGCTAAGAGTAATCCTGTGTGCAGTGACGCATATATTTTAAACATTTTCCACCAAAATGCACCTTTAATAATCCATAAAACATTGATCTTATTCACATTAGACAGAAAACAAAACGCATATTCACTTGTGCAATGATCCATGTACTACCCTTCTGGGGAATAACAAAATGCAGGATTGTATTTCTTAGGAAGGCAATTACTTGATATTTTCGTAATGTTCATTCACAGTAGTGTGTATATATGTAAGTCTGATGTCAAGCGCCGTCAAAACCGTTGAAATAGAACTCGCCCATCGTGTAATCGGAACAACATCTACATGTAAACACAATGACGTGCTACGCAATTGGTTTGTTTGAGGCTAAAATTCCGACTTCGTTTCATTCTCAGAATCGACTTTACCAATCATAGCATATGCAGGCAGAAAAACAATGGCAATAAACATTTAGCATTAGAGTCTACAACTCTTATGTCTGCATTTATCCATTAAATCATTAACTAGCCAATGCTTTTCCATTTCAATTTCTTTTCATATATATATATATATATATATATATATATATATATATATACACACACACACACACGCACACACGTGTCTTTTTGTAATAATCACTCCTGGGTGGATGGTGTCTTAAGCACTGTTCGGCACTGACATCTGACAATAGGGGGACATCTTTTTGTGATGCACTGTACAGTGCTGTGTTCTGATGAATGGGGGGTGTCGTTTTGTAATGACCACTGTACAGTGCTGTGTTCTGATGA
>JAODKE010000020.1:21928700-21944838 GCA_026779605.1 Mormyrus hasselquistii | reverse complement strand
GGGGTGTCGTTTTGTAATGACCACTGTACAGTGCTGTGTTCTGATGAATGGGGGGTGTCGTTTTGTAATGACCACTGAACGGTGCTGTGTTCTGTTAGCAGGTCATGCCCATCGTGAACTCCATCGGACTGAACGAGCAGGAGCTCCTCTTCCTTTCCCAGGCGGGTTCCGGGCCCCATTCCCAGCTGGCTTCCTGGGACAACATTCCCGATGTGGGCCAGGTCAGCGACATCCTGCTTTGGCTCCTGGAGACACACGGACGCACGGATCCTGAGTCAGAAGCCGACCTCACCCGGGTGCACTTCCACACGCTGGCCTACCACATCCTGGCCACGGTGGACGGCCACTGGGGCAATCAGGAGGCGGCGGTGGCGGCGGGGGCCCGTGTGGCCAGTACGCAGGCCTGCGGGATGCAGCAGGTCGACGCCTCCCGGGTGCGGCTGCGAGCGCCGCTGCGCTTCCACGGCTCCCACGCTGAGCCAGGCGAGAGCCTGGCACTGGACCCCCGGCGGCCAGTCACTGTGTGGCACCGGCAGAACGTCACCTTCCACCTCAGCCCTGTGCTGGTGTGTCAGAAGCCACTGCGGACCGTGGGCCTGGGCGATGCCATCTCAGCTGAGGGGCTCCTGTACTCTGTCATGCTCCGGCGGCAGTAGTGGCCTGGGAATCCACCTTGTTCAGGGTCGTTGTCTGGGAGACGCTGTTCTGTTGGGCACAGGGCTTGTAGGCCAGACCCCAACCCCTCCCCCCCCCCCCAAAAAACTCCATGCAGTAGGTGAGTTTACTTCTAACGACTGATCCTGTTGACCTCGTTTGAAATGAGTACTTGACAATTGTCATAATAATAACCTGCAGGAATTCACCGCTCCAGCTGCTACTGAGGTCTCGTGTCCAACAGCCGTGAGCATGCCGTTTAACCTGTAGGCACAGACCATCGATCTGATATTCTTGTTAACAATTGGCCCCAACTGCCAGGCATTAGAGAGAGCCCTGGCCCAGGCAGCGCCCACATTAGTGTACGATGGTAAAGGATGGCTGCAGAAAGCCTGCGTGAGGAACACAGCGCTAGTGGCCCGTTAGCGAGAGGGGCGTCGTGAGCACGCTCCTGATGTAACCGCACAAAGCCAGTCAGAGCGGCAGTGCGTGACACTGAGACCCAGGTCTTAAATTACAGTGAACCTGCAGTAACAAAACACATCATCTCATACTTGAACAGAATGTGCCCCCACCCAAGTCTTATGCTTGCTGTCATTTAATATGATTGGCAGGTAATTTGTTTCCTTAAGGATGTGATTTTTATCCCCACCTTATTTCATTATTCAGGGACTTTTATTTTGATTGTTGCTTTTCTGTATGCTTGTTACTGAATGTGTGATTAGTTCCCATACCCTTTTCTTTTTCCAAGATATACTAAAATAGGTTTACATGCATTGGTCTTATCACAACCCGTTTTGAAATGTAGAGTTACTTTAATAACATTAAGTATTGCAGTTACTACAGTCCTCCACTGAGAGAGGGCAGCACTCCTAGAGTGCTGGTGAGAAACGGCAGGTTTGCTGAGCACTGGAGCCTGAGCCAGTGGGAGGAGCCCTTCACACTCCACAGCTTCTGATAGGCTACAGAGAATCATGATTTTTTTTTTTTTAGTATCAAGAGGTGTTGGATAGCTTCACACATACACTTTTAGAACTCAGATTGAAGTTCCTTTCATTATTTAACATTATTTGACTTTAATTTCAAAGTACATGTCTTTTCATTTTTGGAGGAAACATCAGCAAAGTTCTTTCCTATTTGAAAGAGACGTTAAATGAGTTGCTAAGATAGAAAGTGACTCCACCATTAATATTTTCTTTTTGGATACTCATTTCTGTACATAGCAGCACAGTTGTGGGATATGTGGGTGGGGTTATAACTATACAGCCACTTTTAACCGATAATCAACACAAGTAGCTACAGGAAGATCCATATTAAACTGCAAAGCTGAAAGAGATTGTGATAATTATACAGCCATTTTTAAGAATTAACGAATCAATGCAGATAGCTACAGATTAAACTTCTGATATAGCATCTTCTAGAATGACACACAAATCCACTGGAAGTAAGGGACAGCCCATGAAATCAATGAATATGATTATGAAGCATAAAGGACAACTGGCTTTGATTCTACTGGTTTTGAGATTAGAAGACAAGTTCTTAAAGGAATGTCATCACTTACTAACAGATAGTGCTGGCTGCCGCAGTGACAGGATAAATATGGCCAGTCTTTTACTCCTCTCAGTCCTTGTTAACTCGAATTACCCAGTTACTTAAGTGTAGGCTGTTATTCATAGATGCCTAGATGATATCGGCACATGAAGATGTGTTCCACTCTAATCAGTAACTAGGACCAACACATTGTTCTGCAAGTAGTTATTTTATTATGAGCAGAGTTAACCGCATCAGCAGGATGATGATAAACAAGAACTAAGTCTGGGTTCACAGAGCGATGTTTCACAGTATGTAGCACGTCTCAAAACAGACATGTGTACCATGATACTAGACTGAGTGATAAGAGCCGGGAATCTTCTATGTTGACTGCCTTAGTCTGCTGCCTTTTTATATGAATAACCAAGCTTATGTTTCTCAATAAACCAGTTTTGTTTTCAATTTGAAGCTGTTCTCTTGCTATATATTATTGTGTTACATTGCCTGACTTAAGCATCCACACATATGTGTTTGTGACACATGATCGTATGCAGTTATGGTTTAGCACTATGGTACACATCATAACCTGCTGTACTGCCAGGAAACCAACTACACAACAAACATTTCATATTTTTTTAAATATCTTGATTTTAAATGGTTTACTTCGAAAGCAATAATTTAATATATTTACCTTATAAGAGAAACAGTTTTACTTATGTACAAAAGCGATAAATCTATATTTCTGTCTCTGTTTAGCATGTATCAAAACACTTTACATTCCTGAATACAAACTGCTTGGAGGAATAAAACTGCACATGGTGCACTTTCAGACTTCACAATAGTTAATCGTAGTTATCTGAATGCTAATAAGATCTGTTTAGAACCTTGCTTCACGGTCCTGCTTGTGAGACTGGATTTGGCAAATTAGCATTCTCACTCTAAGCTTTTGCTCCTAAAATGCAATTTAAATAACCAAAGCAAAACAAGCTGAGCAGTTTGGCTGGAACTACAATAGCTCATTAATCAGTGTCACAAACATTCACGCTGACGCCAGCTTACAGCTTTTCACGTTTCAGAAAAACACGAGTGAATACTAAACAACACAAGCATGATAAAGCTATAATTATACACAAGCAGCACTGAATCCAGGCCAGGGTCTGCCTCACACTATCTACACGAGTATCCTGTCCTGACTGTGTGTGGGTACGCAACTGCGGGCCCCTAAAGTGCTGTGTGCCATGCCCAGCCCAGCCAGGGGTGGGTGGGCCTGAGCCAGATCCTATAGGAGGTTGTTTTCTAGAAAGCCTCCAACACGGCTTCCCAACAGCTTACACAGTGCTGGACTCTGTGTGGATTTCACAGGCCTAAGCATGGTGGATGTATGAAATAGGTTACCTGGCCTCCGTGGGCACCCTGTATAAATCCGTTGCTACTGACAGTGAAAACACATCTGTAGTGTTGAGCACATGCTCCCAGTAGGGGGCAGTGGTGGTGAGGATGGGGGTTACTCGGTCACCGCCTTGGGCTTGCTCGCCGGCTTCTTCTCCTTCAGCTTGGGTTCCACAGGGGGACCAGGGGGCTCTGAGGGTGGAGACGGGGCGCTCTCTATGTCTGGCTCCGGGTCCTCAGGCTCACTTGGGGAGGCGCCTGAGAGAGAATGGGAGCAGCATTTAACCTGAAGCTAATACAGTACCTCATGGTACTTGCTCCCAGAGATTGGGTACAGGTGCAGGGTTCCGACACAAAATATTCATCTACAGCTGGGTTATTCAAATCACAGTCCTCAAGGGCCGAGCACTGCTGTTTTCCAGCTTTCCTTTACCTGAGAGCCAGCTGTGAAGCCTTTGGCCAATTAGAGCCAAAAATTATTGAGCTAACTACCTGGGAGACTTGAAAACAAGGCTTGGATTTGGAATCAAGGGCCAGATTTGAATAGGGGGGGGGGATCTACAGTCTCACAAATGTCCCCTGGCCACTTGGGGCAGTAGTGTGCTTGGTCATTAACCTCCAAGTGATGGACCCAGAAGCTAAAGCAACCCGACTGATCATGAGCATTAGTGCAGTGGCAGGTGGGTATATTGTGTTTCACCCCCCCCCAAAGTGTACCTACCTGCAGAGAGCTGCATGCTCTTGCTGTAACTGGCAGCTGAGGACATGGCCTGACCCAGGGCCTGGTTAGTGCCCAGAGGCTGCTGGGATGTCCCCGTCTTGGCAGAGGCTGCAGGCCGCTGCTTGGGCTTTCTGTCCTTGGATGGCCTTGTCCATGAGACTCCTTCGCCTACCTGCAGTGCTGCCCCCATCCTCTGGGCCATTTCCACCAGCTGGCAGAAAACAGGGTGGTGATGGGCATTGTGGAACATGCTACCACAACCACAGAAAGGGACGCAGGAGATCCTACAGTACCTCAGGGTCAAACTCAGGGTTGCTGCTACTCTCCTGCAAGCTGTTGACTTTCCTTTCCATCTCCTGGTACTGCTGAAGAGCACCCGCTTTGTCTCCCTGATTGTACAGTAGGATGGCAAAGTTCAGATTCACCAGGGGGTTGGACCTGCAGGCAAGGAAAAAAAATATATGGTGAAAAATGATGGATGGAAAGGTCCAGAAGACCCACCCCGGCCTTTCTATCGCCAGACACATACTTATCCAAGGCCACGGCCTGCTCGTATGATCGCTTGGCGTTCTCCACGTCATCGAGATTGGTCAGTGCCACTGTTTCACACGCAAAAATATGCATGATCAAGATTTCATGGTAGATGCACACGGTTTCTTCAAATTAAACCCGCATATTTCATCAAGAAAAGCAATTGATGTATCAGGTAGCGGTGGTACAATGGACGCAATTGTGAGAGTGTATGAAGTAGAGCATGTAGAGTGTTCTGTCAGCAAGTATAAACGTGTGTAGGTCTTAGCGGAACATGTTACCGGCCAGCAGCATATAGAGCTCGCCCATGCGGGGCTGCAGGCTCACAGCGGCGCTCAGGAACTGGAATGCTGAGGCGTATTGTTGCATGGTCAGGTGCACCAGGCCCAGATTATACAGGATTTTCCAATCAAATGGTGCCAGGTAGTTAGCCCTCTTCAAGCAGCTGATGGCCTGTACGGGGATAACAGGGGTTCTTTGGTTCTTCACACCCAAGGGGTGTGGACAGAGTCCCCCCCCCCCCCCCAGGCCAGGCAGCACTTACCGCCACATACTTCTTCTTGCCAAAGAAGCACATACCAATGTTGTTCCAGAGTGGCGGGCTCTCAGGCATGACACAGGCTGCCACCCGATACTTATTTAAGGCCACGTCAAAGTCACCGTGTGTCTGCATCATGCTTCCAGCGGCCAGGATGGCCTGGGAAGGAATGGAAACATCACCATTAGCCCCCCGTCGCCCCAAAGGACAGGAAAACACTGGCATCCACTCACCTTATAATTGTTGGGGTCGTAGGTCAGGGCGTTCCCCAAGTGCTCAAAAGCCTTCTGGTAGGTTCCATTCTGCAGAAAAAGACAGCCACTTCTACTCAAGTAAAAAACACCTTTAATTAGCATAATCTATCACCATCCATGTCTATGATATAATGCCAAATTATAAAACAGCATGAAGAACAATGTTTCCTCCAGGGCTACAATCCCAGAATGTCAGGTTACGGATCCGGGTCTTTAGTTACTGCACCTCCTGCTGGAATTCAACTGTTCTACCTGGACCTGGCAGACTTGCCTGCATATAGAGCAGCCCAAGAGTTGTCAGAAGTTCCGTGTTCTCCGGGGAAAACCTACGTAGGGGTGATACGGGTGGGATTAAGGTTCCAGCTATCATTCACACATATGCAGCATAACAACAAACTGCCTGACACCACAAATTTACAAACGGGATAATAAAGTAGTTTAGTTTTTAATTATTCTGATATTAGTAATTAATGATAACTCAAGGGGATGATCAACCTAAAAATATCTGTTACTGAAGTGTGAGATGGCTGCGTTTAAACACAGCAGGGTGTCTCATTAAAAAACCCATCACTGCTGGGCAACCTTATTAATTTATCTTCACCATGGGAGGCCGGTGGTAATGAGGGCTTCAAGATAGGCATTAAACAGCTTCTCCTATACAAAGCCCTCTTATGAAGGCCTAAAATGAGCCTTTTCATGGCCCCTGTAAGTAACCTTTGACTGCATTAAACAGGAAGAGAAGAAAAGAAGAGAATACTGTAACCTATATTTAGGACCATGAGAAACTGCCTTGCAATCAGAAACTATTTCCTCATTGGCCATCTAGAAATGACTGACAGATGCTCCATCCAATGGCACACCATCCTGACTGAGCTGTTTGGAGAGTCCTAAAGACACACTTACTCTACAGCCTTTCTGTACACCTCAATGGCCTTCTCCATCTCTCCCTGCAGAAGGAATATCTTCCCCAGCATAATGAAGGTCAGGTCATGCTTGTTTAAGTCCAAGGCAATATTCAGCTGCTTCTCAGCCTGGTTAGATAGCCAATGAATGGAGATATCATTCAAGAATGAAGTCAAGTGACATGAAGAGCCCCACAGCACACTGGACTAAATACAACATCACACTTACACTTCTGAAGTCTTTGGTACACATGTAGCACATTGCCAGATTGTGGCTGATCTCCTGCAGGGAGAGGAACATCAGGAAGGACATATGGATGGATCTCAGCACAGGAAAACCAACATGGAAGGATTGGCAAAACTCAGATTAACCCCCCCTCCCTGACTGAGTCAGCACTGTCCACTGTCACTAAGGCATCAGGCGCACACACAGAGAGTCACCTCTACATCTAAACCCTGCACACAAAACACGGCCCCCAGTGTTCTGACAGCATGTGAGGTCTTACCCAGTCCTTCTGGTTGAGTCGGGCTGCTTCGTTGTACACCTCAATGGAGGCCTTGTGTTTCCCCAGCAAGAAGCTGCCAGAAAATAATGGGGCGGGGGGGCAGACAGGCGTTTTTGAAGCGGGAGAGACATACGCGTTACGTTCACGCTGACCTAATTTCCCAGACTTACACATGCAGACTGATCTGCATTCAGGACAGCCCATCGGTTCGATGAGGGTACCATACAAATACTCATACCTCCTCCCCCCTGAACACGGGTGCAACATTAAAGCCCACTGTGACTAGAGCAGGGGCGACTCACAGCGAGCGGGCGACCTGTTTCAGGTTGTCGGCGCTGTGGGGATTCAGCACGGCGCAGCTCTGAAACAGCTCCAGGGACTGCTGGATCTTCCCCTCCAGGCGCAGGATGAGAGCTGGGCCGGCATAAGGAAGGAGGGGGGGGGTGTCACTGTAGGAAACTGAATACCCCCTCTACACCTGGTGGGGGAGGGTCTCACGGGCTGCGGGACTCCATAAAGGAAGGGGGACCAGCAGCCGACGCACATAACCTTATGAGTTATGTGACCTTGAAGGTAGAATTTAGAATTAGATGATCAGTGGTCATCGTTGACACACCACAGCACACAACAACGAAATGTGTCCTCTGCATTTAACCCATATGTGACATTGTGATTTAGCAGGGGGCAGCTAATTCAGTGCCTGGGGAGCAGTGCTTGGGGGCAGGACCTTGCTCAGGGTACCTTGCTGATTGGGGATTCAAACCTGCAATCTTTCAATTACAAATGCGCTTCCCTAAGCATTAAGCCACCACTGCCCACCAGCTGTACTGCTCTGAGACCCCAGCCTCCAGAGGTGGGATGCACTGGTCCCCCTCAGAACACAAGGAAGGCACATACCTTGAACATAAATGGCATATTCACACATCCCCTGGGTCTCCTGGAGCTGCTCTCTGATTATCGCCTGCGTGGAGGGGAGAACATCCTGTGAGGTGAGTGGCACAGGGGTGTGTGTGTGTGTTGGGGGGCTTGGCTGGAGGGGCTCTCCTGTTACCTCTACATGGTGAGGGGGTGGTCGCTGCCAGAAACTCACCTTGCAGGTCTCGTAGTCTTTGCGGATGTAATGCAGGTGGATGAGCCAGTTCCTGCGTTCCAGGATGGGCAGCTCTGGAGCTGGGGTGAGGTCAAAGGTCAGGTCAAATCAAATACAGCACGTCAGCATCTGGACTCCTCAGACGAGGATGGGTCAAGCAGAATGTCCATACCAGCCCCCCAGCCAACAAGGCATTCTTCTACTGAGTACCCATATTTAGATTTATTTATTTTTGCACATGATTTTATCCAAAGTTATATAAAGTTTTGATAAAGTTGGCTCAGACAACCCGTGGAGCAACTGTGGCTTAAGGGCCTGTAATGGTGAAATCACTCTGCTGACCATTTGGATTTGAACCAGCAAGTAATCAATCACACTATTAATAAAGTCTCTGTCATAATCCTGAAAATCAGCCCCAGGGAGCCAGTCACAGCCCACCGGCTGGAGCAGGAGAGGGATCGAGTTCTGATGATAACAGTTATTAATATGGGCAACAACAGCCAGCCTGAGTAAGATGTTCTTCTGGTTGTCAAGGCAACCAGAACGGTTCAGCGCAGAGTGTTTGTAAGAGCAACTGCGGACCGGCAGGTAGACAGATCAAGGAAATGCACACATGACGCACTGTCGCTAGCAGCACAGCGCCGAAACAAGATCACTCTCAGCAAAGTCTTCCTCCCCCATAAAAAGGGGGAGTCTGGCCTCCACTCCCCCAAACAAAGCGGCTTTCGCGTCCTCGCATGGCATGGTTCGCAAGCCGCAGATCCGCTTTCTCACAGCAGGGGGCGAGGCAGAGTCGCCTTTCATCCCCGACCAAAGCCGTCTCAGAGACAGATCTTACGGCTTCCTTTGTGTTCTTCGGATCAGACTTAAAGCTGTTCTATTTCTGGCAGGGATCCATACACACCCTCTCCCCATGCCTGCTTCAATCTCCACCCCCAAAGAAAGTGGCAGAAGCAAACATCCCACACAAGACCCCAGCCTTCATAAAACAGCACTCCCATCAACCACCGAGTATGTGCACCTGAGCCCAGCCTGGTAGGACGTATCAGTCACATGCTGTGGACAAATAATTCCGCACGGACTTAAAACCAAAAAGGAGAGATCACACAAACTCTGGCACAGCACACTGATGCAGCACACAATCCAGTCTCGACAAAGTTTAATAATAAATAAGGGGGGTAATGCAATAAAGATGTGAAGCTAAAGTTATGTATGGATTCAGGCTTATTATTTTTTTTGCAAAATCAGAGACTAAGGGCGCCATCTTCAGGAAACTGTCATATTTCTAGTAATCCCACAAATTTCTATTCTGCAATTGTGTACTATGTAATTTAATGCAAAGAAACTCACTGAAAATAATTATATAATAATTAGAAAATAACTGTAAATGGAGTTTCAGGTACTGTAGACTGGAAGACGGGTTTTAAATTTAAAAATCTGATACAGGTGAAATTTATAGCACAATCTCATCTCAAATTACCTTTCGTTTGAATTTAATAACAATACAGTGGATCTTAATCTCTAAAATACACAGTGATGCAGAGAGAACCTCCTGCAGGTGCTCACCACATTCTTGGGGCACACTCACCTTTCTTTGGACGGGTCTTCTTACTGTCCATAGCCAGAGAAGATACAGAATCCTGGAAAAGATCAGCAGATGCGTTTGAAACCCTTCCCAAGGTTGCTTAAAGAGATCCAAGAAACAGAAAGTTTAAAAAGTCAATTAGTGTACCACAGCTGGGCTCCATTCAGGTAAATCACTGTGAATACCACGTGAGCACGTTAACTGTATTCTTGCATTGAAGTGTGTGCGCTGTGTTTGAGCTGACAATAATGTGTTGGGGCTTGTATAGACTAGACAATGTCCTAATATGCATAAACACGTCCTGAGCCTGTGTTCGAGTGCAGTAGGTTATACGGTGGTGAAGCCACTGTACCTAAATTTCAATACCGAGACTAAAGTCTTTCAGTCAAATATACATAAATAGACCGAGCGTAGATTAATACAATCCTCTTAGCCTGGAAAGCCACAACGTACATATTTTTTCAAAGAGACAAGGAGATTCATGTTTCTGGACGCCATATAGAACCAACGTAGGAATTAGTAATTACATTTAGTAAATATTAATAAAAGTTTCCAGCTAGTTAGCCCTTTTCTGAAAGATCGACCACACTTCATGCTGCTTTTTTTTGGAAAAAAGGCACATTAAAGCTGAAAAATCAGTGCATTTAAAACACGCAGTCTACAAAGGCAGCAGTCTTCATATACCGACCTGTCTGAACATAAGTGCAACTGACTAACCGAAAAACAATACAATCTTATGTTTCAACCTGAGGTACACGTTCAAACAGCCCTGAAGGCTGAAGAAGCTAATACTAGGTATATAAAAGCTTACGAGCTTTATCCTGTGGCCTTAATAAAACATTAAGTACATATGAATGATGTGTCGGTGGCAATTTGAGTTGGGCCGCGAGCAAGCCAAGCATGAAAACGCAAAATATTTATATTTGCACCTTTAGACTGCCGCACACTGGACGCGGCGATTTTCAGAGTCTTACCGTTCGAGGTTCCTCCTCCGCCATTTTCCAGGGGATGAAAACAGGAAGTTGTCAGCTCGTTTCCAAGGTAACCTGCACTACGGCCCGCGAGTTCCGGTAAAGGTCGCCCCAATGTGTATTTGGAGAATGGCTCAAATATAATTGTACTTAAGTTGAGAGTTTGGAGTTTTTCAAGTCTGAAATACGGATGCCAGTTAAAATATTCCTCCAAGAAAAAATATTAATAGAGCACTTAAGCATTTCAGTAGTGGCAATCACATTATAAAATACACAGCTTTCACAATTCTATTATGATGTACTTTTTTAAAAATATTTAGGCATAAATTATATAGGATATTTAACACTTTTAATGGGACCACATAAAGTCACTAACAGCAAATGAAGCCCACTAATCTGGCCATTATGAATATTACTTCAAAAACGAGTGGCTTCCATGTTGACAGGATGGGAATATAATCAGGCACCAAAATACTAACCTTACCTTAAAACTAAACACATTATGAAACACAAGCTAATCTTGTTAATTGGTCTGTTGCTTAAGCAATAACATTTAGAATTACTATTTGTCAACCATAAACAAGAGAAAGTCCCTCCTTGACAACCACACCAGAAATATGTACCCCATTCAACTGGATTAGTCAAACTAAATAACACATTCATGATGCCATGAAAACGTTTTTGCAGATTTCCTCATTAGACAAGAACAAGTTTTTCCATTTATTGTAGGATAACTTTTTCCCAATACCTATACCACCATCCTAGTTGGGTACACACCAACTGAAATATGCAAAGAACATACATTTTTCACAACACTATTTCAATTATCAGATGCTTTTGCCCAAACTCACAAGTGAGGCAAATGGCATATTAGGTACATGATACCGCTCTCATGAGACACAAATGTTTGTAAAGCCATTAAAGTTTCCCAAGCAAGTTGTCCTCCACACAATAAACACACATCCCAAGAAGACAGTTTTATATTTTCTTTATTAAGACAAATGTCACAAAGCCTTACACCCCTCGCGGTGTCTTGAAGTTCATTCCGACTGTGGGTTGGGTGACCTGCAGGTTGGACAGGCTGCCAAAGTCCTGGGGAAACCAAACGGAGAGTGAGTGAGTGACGTCACAGCTGCTGCGTCTCAGTCAGTCGCCCGTGAGGTTAATTTAGCCAGCGCCTTCAAACTGTCTACACTAGTCAGCTAGACAAACCTCAAGCATCACATTCACACAAGGATGTAATGAATTTTAGTTGGGACAGACATTTAGATTGCCATACCATAAATAGCAAAAGACCAGATCTGTGGAAATTTCTCGAAATGAAGGCCTAGACCAGTTAACAAGAACATCCTGTATGCACGTGTCTGAAAGATACAGGGTTTGACAGGGACGTAGCTCCCAGCAAACACGGGAAAGACTTTCAATTCACTCTTCCTGCATTATCAATGACCTGGCAACAATCATACCACAGTCACTTTCGATACAGGATATCGCAAGACGGCAAACTTCATGTACATCCAATCCAGCACCATCAAAATTATTTATGGGCTCATTCGAGAAACTCACCAGCAGCTTCAGCATTTCCTTAGTGTCAGGATCCACCTCGATGAGCTCCTGGTCCAAGGCAGAGACCTACAACCAATGACAATAAAGATTAAATGTCCTGAAAGTAGCAGACGCCAACACCAAGGGATAATATAAAATCCTTTAAGGCAGGGCTATTCAAATCACGGTCCTCAAGGGCCGAGCACTGCTGTTTTCCAGCCTTCCTTCACCTGAGAGCAAGTCATGAAACCTCAGGTCAATTAGAGCCAGAAGTTAAGCTAACTACCTGGGAGACTTGAAAACAAGGCCTGGATTTGGAACCGAGGGTCAGATTTGAATAGGGGGGCTTTAAGGGATAGAAGAGCCACAAAGAAGAATGTTTGATAGATACAGGGTCTGACAGGGACGTGGCTCCCAGCAAACACGGGAAAGACTTTCAATTCACTCTTCCTGCATTATCAATGACCTGGCAACAATCATACCACAGTCACTTTCGATACAGGAACAAAGCACAGGTAACAGTAAGACGACTTTTAAACGAAAAACAATAGGTGGATTTTTCATTTCTTTGTTTCCGGAAAAATCCAGTACACTCATAGCATCATACAAGCAAGCCTTAAATACATAAAAACCCCAAGCCATGGTGTGCAGGTGTGAGGGAGCTGAGCGTGGCCCCACAGGACACTAACCTCAGGGACATAATTGTCCCTCCTCTCCCTCTCCTCCTCCTGCAGCTTAATGGAGATGCCCCTCACAGGACCTCTCTGGATCCGCTTCATCAGATGGGTGACATACCTGGGCCGGGTGAGATTGCGTTACCATCCCACGTCAACACAGCACATTCTGCCTGTCCCCCACATCCCATCCTCCATTACCCCACGGTAGTCCCCCCTCCCCCTCTTCCAGCAGCACAGAACTAGCTGAACTGACCCAGCAATCTTGTTGCGCAGCTTCTTGCTGGGGATGATGGCGATCTCCTCGCACACCCGCTTGTTGGTGTGGAAGTCATTGCCCAGGCGGGTGTAATACTTCTCAATGATGACCCGGCTGGCCTTTTTGACCGTTTTGGTCCTGACTCGTCCCTGCAGAGAAAGCGACACCAAGCTTCGGTCAGGCCACAAATACGACCGCATGTGTGACAGACATACGGTTTGACAGAGACTGGACTCCAGTCAAACACGAGAAATACTCTCATCTCGCTCTTCCTACATTACAAATGACATGGCAACCATAACACCATTCGACACAAAATATTCGCTTCGGTCCATTTTAAACACAGCATCCCTTCGCAGATAACTAACGGTAATCACCATCTGAACCAGGACCCCAAGAAATTACTTAATTCACAGTGTAAGCTGTGTGATTAATGTACAAGACATACAGTACGGAGGACTTACAAAAAAATCCACCACCAACTAGTCGTAAAAATAATAGGAGACGCTAGTTACTTTAGACAAAATATAACGCATGTAAAAAAACAAACAAAAGTAATAACCAAAGCCTTACCATTTCAACTAAAATTTTAGTTAAATCGGAGTTAAAAATCAACGAATACTAAAAATCTAAATTAAGATCCAATACGACGCGTCCGTCATCGAGAAAAATATCAGTAAATTACCATTACAAATGGAATTTACTAAATGAAGTCACAGCGCGACATAACAACGTGATAACTTGCTTAAACTGCTATATAAACATATATCTGGCACATATAAGCCAAGGATTACGACGGATTTAGATCGGAACACCGTCCCGGGGATACCCACCATGTTGGATCAGGTTAGTAG
This sequence comes from Mormyrus hasselquistii, assembly GCA_026779605.1. Lineage (NCBI taxonomy): Eukaryota > Metazoa > Chordata > Actinopteri > Osteoglossiformes > Mormyridae > Mormyrus > Mormyrus hasselquistii. Next base: position 21,930,835 of record JAODKE010000020.1, on the reverse strand, counting down.
AAGAGGCCGGAAAAGCGCCGACGCGGAAGTTTAACGAGCGGCCCGGAAGTGAATGCGGGGTAAAATATATGCATATTAACTTATACTGCCACCTCACGGCAGGGCTAAGACATTAATCCCTAGGTCAAGTAATGCGCTTAAAGTCTTTACCATGAGAATTTTCTTTACTTGTATGCAATTCCATCATATATCAGGAAGAGGCACTGTCCATTCTCTATATCGAAGATGTTATAAACAAGTTTCCTACTTTCTATACACACACAATATAGTTTGGGGAAAATTATAATCAGACTGCTATTGCCTATTTGAAAACATACAGAATATGTACATTGTTAATGACTATCTCAGCATAAAGTCAGGGCTGCTATCGAGTTTTTAAATTTTACTCAATTTTCAACTCGAGACTAGTCTGTAGCTAAAGTTAAAGTAATCTTTATTGTCATTTCTGCTATATACATTACAGTGTACAGAGGGACGAGATGACGTGGTTCCAGTTTAAAAACAGTGCAAAGAACAAGAAGGTCACAAAAAACACACATTAATATTAAGGTAAGAGTTTTACTACCTTGTAAACAGTCTGCTCGGATTGCACACTTGCCCGACGGTTTTGATTTAGCTAATTTTGGGTTTGTAATGGAATAATACAGATTTGCCGTTAGATTTCTTGCGTGAGTGTCTGAAAAAGTGATTGTCACGCCAGATACGTGAGTTGGAACTTTGAATGAAGTACAAAGTAAGGCTGTCTATTATATGGAGTCGTAGGAGTGCCATTAAAAACAATAAATCTATAAAAGAATAAGAAAATAACTGCTTTTATATATTGCTTTTTCCCTATTACTTACTTTTTTCCCCCGAAAACCCCAGCTGTCAATCAGTTGACTCTGGTTACCAGGCTGTGGTAGCATTAACTTTCAGCTTGAGTGCCGCGAAAACATTTCTAAATTGGGAAAGAGCTATGGTACGATTCATTGTATAAAGCAATTTTAACAAGAAATTTGAGCTTCTTTTTACAGACTGCTGAAAACTAAAGAAAAATAGCTAGTGAATCGCTGTAATACGCAGCTACAGCTAGAAACCAAGCTCGAAAGGTAGATTTGCGATTGTCATTTTTGTCTCTGTTGTGTTGGATTTTCGGCTAACACATGTTATATACTGACTACTCATCAGTGAAATATCTACTATCATTCATTTACGGGGTGGTTAGATATTATTGCCTAGCCCCCCACCCACTGATTTTTTAAGGCTCCCAGTGTTCCATATTAAAAACTCAATGAAGCTCAATTTTGGTGCATGTTGAAAAATATTTTGTTTGACGACAGAGGTCGCTATATACTAAGTAATCAATATAACTCACGGTGGTTAAATTTCCAAGCCGTTATTTTCACACATCAACACAAAACACCCCACATCTTCTGCTGCGTTTCTGCGTTTACTTTTTGCTTCACAAACAGAACTTTGAAATGTTAAAGTATTCTGATGGATGGAAAGAAATACAATCACCTGGCTGGACAAATGAGGTTTTTTGTAAAAAGATATTGATACAGAGTTATATTAAACATTTGCTCTGAATGCCATGTCCAATCTGGTAATTCTATATCTGTGGCTGGGCTTGTGTTTCTGGCTAAGTGCACATGACCCAGGTTAAAGCCAGACAGATACCCGATATCACATTGTGGTTCAGTGCACAAGATCAGCCACGGGAGACGGGAGAATTATTGCGGCAGTATGAAAATCGTTTCACTTAAATGCTTTGTTACAGAGAGGTTGTGAATAGCTATTTAATAAAATCTGGAAACAAATCAAGGATCTCCTTAGTAGCTTGTAGACAAAAGACACATTATTTGTGGTACAATGAAAGCCCATTTGTGTAGTTTGCAGTAGAGGCAAATGAGTGTGTATCTACCCCTGGACCTGATCCTTAGACTGGCAGGACTGTCTGTCCTGGTCTGAACCTCAACTCTGTCATGTGTTTTTTAATGAGGGAGGGGGAATAGTGCTATTGAAACACTACACACCACCATCAGCCCCCCCCCCCCCCCCCCTCCTCACAACAACTAGAACAAACGGGCGGCGACAAAAAAGGGGCACCCCACAATCTTCAAAATAATATGTCATGACGGGGGTGGGGGGGGGGC
>JAODKE010000020.1:21916140-21928279 GCA_026779605.1 Mormyrus hasselquistii | reverse complement strand
AAGCGAATCGGCACAAAGTAACAAGCAGAAAACAGCACAAAGATACAAGGGTAACATTACATCAATCTTGTCTGATATTGTCACGCTAGACAGCTGACAAGTTGTGAACAGGTGTGGAGAGATCACAATTAAATGAACGTATGCAAAAATTCAAGACTGACCTTAGCAAAAGAGGGAGTGAAAAAACTTACTAAATTCAACCAATCTATCCTCTGGCCCAATTCCCCCCTCCCCCCATCAGCACATTTTATCGACAGCATTCAACCCTTTAGTAAGTTTTACCTCAGGCATGGCACACTTTGATTAGAATATTATTGAGTTTCCATTGTTCTAAATTCCTTCTTTTTCTGTCTGCTCCTAAAATATCTCCTATGCTCCACTAGGGGGCCTCCTACCCATGTCAGCCCAGGGCCACCAGAGAAGTTAGTCCAGCGCTGGTTTCCCAGCCCACCAGTCCTCATTTGACCAGCTCAACCCGAAATTTCCAGAACTTTAACTTGGCCAGGTCAATATCTGTATATGCATATATAATTATTTTTCATACACCTTGTGATAGACTGACATTCCATCCAGGGGGTCGGTCTGTTTCCTGGTTCCTAGCTGCACTTAGTAAGTGGTTATGGGAGATATATGGAAGATGAGTAGATGATTTTTTTTTATTGTCAAAAATCTTCCAGCACTGCTGCTGGAAGGCGTAGCAAGAAATTATGCATACCCAGGCAAAATGTTACTGTGGACCCCAATGGTACATTTTACTGGACCGGCCCCAATATTAAATTTCACACCAGTGTGTCTCCAGTGATGCCACATCTCCACAAAGACCATCATCACTTTGCCCAAGCCACCTTTACCGTAACAAATGTGTACTTAAGCAACGTACGTCATTAACAGGCATCAAAAGCCCGCTACCACAAGGCTAGGAAACACCTCCCGTCCCACCCGGACAAAACCCCATTATTGGCTGGCTTTGTTTTTCACCCTTCGGGCCACAGTAATTCCGCACTTAGGAGGTCTGATGCGCCTGTCCACGGTTGCGACTCATATAGTCAGTAGGGGGCGCGCTCTTTCACATCGCATTTGTGCGGAGGATGAGCAGATCAGCGAAGTTCACTTATTTCATTTTTATCCAAATCGTAGACATATTAAGATACAAACATTTTAATTATTTTCTGACTACCACCTGTACGTTCGGGTGAGATTAATTACCTGACATTCCTTTCCGTGGTGAGTGGGTTCATGGCTAAAATCTGACTTTATAACAAACGTGTAGTTAAGTACCTTGTGATTCGGGACGTTAAAAGCATCTTGATAAATCATAGACAAACAAAAAAAAGGAAAAAATCAGTAAAAATAAATACATCAACGCATCAAGAAAATGCGGATCTTTACTGGTGTCGACTTGGACTGACCCAAACACCAGTTTTAATTTATTATACATGAGCAAACAATGATGCTTCAAAACCTTCCTGTATTTTTTATGCTATTGATAAACCAACACTGAGGATCTAGTAGGGTGGAGAACACGTGATGACGTAGAGTTAGGTCTCAGTGAAGAGGCGGCAGTGCTGTGCCGGTTCAGCACTGTCATGTGATTGTTAGGATCGGGGCGGACGTAGCCTGACAGCCTCGGGTAGTAATCGGGGCAGTGATCTCAAAGCGGAGGTGGACAGGGGATTTTGCCCCCACCCCCTCGTAATGTCTCAGGCTGTTCTGCTTTGTGAACGGCGGCCGAAAACTATACGGTGAGGACGGATCGCGCTTGCGATGTGCGGAGAACTTCAGCCGGGCAGCCTGCCTCCGAATGAAAGACTGACAGAAAACTTGTGGGGGAGAAGGTAAAAAAGTACGGCACTCGGTGGCTGTGGGTCTCCGGTTAATGCCGGGAGATGGAGGAATGCAAAATATCCGTGTGGGTCTGCAGAGAGGAGAAGCTGATATCCGGGCTGACCCGGCGAACTACCTGCGCCGATGTTGTCAAAGTGCTGCTGGATGATCAGAGCTTGAAACGGGGCGCTGCTGCGTCCATGCTCTCCGGCTCAGCCCTCTCCTACTGCATAGTGGAAAAGTGGAGAGGCTTCGAGAGGATTTTGCCCAACAAGACAAAAATCCTACGCCTGTGGACCGCATGGGGAGACGAGCAGGAGAACGTGAGATTTGTCCTGGTAAAGAATGAGGCGTCCCTAGCCAGCAGCGGACCCCGGAGCGCCGAGGCGCGGGTGGTCCCCAGTAAGGAGAGCCAATGTGTCTGCAAGGGAGAGGCTAAATGTACGGCGACTTCCATCCAGGAGAAACAGCGCCGGATCGTCAGGAAGGCGTTCAGAAAACTGGACAAGATTAATAAAAAGAAAGAAGAAACACTGTCCAAGGACACTTCTTCCGTAGAGAAAATGGAAACTTTGGTGCATCTCGTTATATCGCAGGATCACACTATCCGACAGCAGATTCAGAGGATCAAAGACCTGGATAAGGAGATCGACAGGTACGAGGCGAAAGTTCACTTGGATAGGATGAAGAGGCACGGCATCAACTACGTGCAGGACACGTACTTGGTCGAGCCAAGGCCTGGGGTGAACCGAGCCGGAGACGGGGGGGAGCCGTGCTCCGCTGAGGCTCTCTCGCGGTTTGAGGAGTATGCCAGCAGGTGCGAGCAGTTAGTGGAACTCCAGGAGGTGCTGGCAGAGCATGAGGCGCTGATGGAGAGTATTACAGCGGAGATCCAGGAGGAGCTCAACAAAAGGTGGATGAAACGACGGAAAGAGGAAATGTCCGGTAAGGACCAGGACAGCTGCGGGGAAGAGGCTACCATGAAGGTGACAAGCGTCTCCTCCAAAATAGAGGATCAGGAAACCCCCCCAGGAATAGACACAGAAAACGAGTTGCTGTTGGACGAAGACAGGATCAAAACTCAGCTGGACACCTGCTTGTACATCGGACTTCGATTGAACGCGGACTTGGAGGCTATCAGGAGTGATCTGGACATGAGCCAGGAGTTGTGGGAAGCGAAGGAGAAAGAATTCACGAATCTGCTGGAGAGGGTGCGCTCCATGGATGCTGGGAGTGACAAGGAGCTTGGGGACGCTGGTGAGAGAGCCTCGGCCGGAGCGGAGAACCAGTTGCCACCTTCGCTGAAGCCGAGCGGATGGACGGCGGAGGCGACCTGCGGAGGGGATGGGGAGGACTCGGACACGGGGCTGAGTTCCCTGCACAGCCAGGACTCAGACAGCGCGGCTGTGTGCGAGTCCCTGGTATAAACCCGAGACTCCGCGAAACAAGACGAAGGATCCCGGTAACAAGGGATTCGGAGGTATAATAACAACGGTTTTTTCTAAAACATTCGCCAGTGCAACCACACGACATTGCATGGCGACTTGTTATTCATGCAAAAGTCGGAGAATGGAATGTAATTTCGTTATTCTGTAAACGCGAACCACAGGTGTTATTTATGACAAACGCGCGAGTTATGGGGTAATAAACGACTGCATTGTATCTGCAGGAAATCGAAGTTTTGCAATCTGGAGCAACCTGTTTTTAAACAGATAAAAAGGTTGTTCTGGGATTAAGGGGGCTGGCAGTACGCTTCTCAGCATTTTGTGGCAGCATTATAAACATCTTTATAAACATGGTCTCAGATCGCGGCGTCTGTGTCCTGGGCCGTTATAACTTAATTGAAGCGTATCTTATCTGAAAAAATAAAGGTAATCCGCAATGCAAACAGCTAAATCTTGCAGTAAAGAGTGTTTCCTTGAAGTTAACTGATGTTTGTGTCAGTGTGATAGACGATGGGATCTGCCAGGCTGCATCTTTTCCTGATTAATCAAACCCCAAAATCCTGGTGCCAGATGTCATACTCTTTAGACAGCTGGACCTTTGGTGTTGATGTCGGCGTCCATAACCCATCTGCTTGCTTTATAGTTTAGCTTACTGTTCAAACAGAAAATATCACCACTACACACTCTAACACTCTCAAAAACACATACCTTAGTTACACCAAGCCTACATTTACTGAAAAAAAATTGCTTTTACTATGGACTCTGTACTGAATAAGACTTATTCTGTTCCATTTATTCTTTATGGGAATTTGTTGTACAAGAAGTCGACCCATTCATCTTCCCGAGCCTGGAACCTATTCTTGGAGGCGAAGGAAATGATGCAGGGGCACCAATTATAAAAGATTCCCGGATTGGGCCTACATCAGCATTTTATGTATTTGTGTCTGAACCACGGTGTACTTTAGCATCTTGAGCTGAGTCACCTTTAGTCACCATCCTGTGATTTTGGCTTAGCGCCACCCATAGGTAAAGTCTACAGCAGGCCGGTGGGTAATTGCTTTTGGTCACTTCAATCCCTCCCGGCCTCTCAGCAGCTGAAGTCTCCTCTTGCCGATCAGGTAGCAGGAGCTAATTGAGGGTTTGCGCCGTTTGTTTTTTTAGTTTGCCCTCAGCGGTAGTTTAAAAAGTCCCTGTGACCCTGTACTGCCACGGATAGGGGAGAGCAAGGAAGGCTCACATACCTGCAGGGAAAAAGACTGAGAAACAAATGATAGATGAATAAATAAGGATTAGGGAGGAGATGAGAGAACCGGGACAAACAGGTGATGTGATGAGAAGGAGCTGACTGGGCGAACAGTGCGGGGGAGGTATGGGAGGAAGGGATGGATGCGCAGACACTACGCTGTGTACCACAGAGGCAAGTAGGCGTGCAGACACAACGCTGTGTAATGCAGAGGCAAGCAGGCGTGCAGACACAAAGCTGTGTAATGCAGTGGCAAGCAGGCGTGCAGACACAAAGCTGTGTGACGCAGAGGCACTTAGATGCGCAGACACAAAGCTGTGTAATGCAGTGGCAAGCAGGCGTGCAGACACAAAGCTGTGTAACGCAGAGGCACTTAGATGCGCAGACACAATGCTGTGTAATGCAGAGGCAAGCAGGCGTGCAGACACAAAGCTGTGTGACGCAGAGGCACTTAGATGCACAGACACAAAGCTGTGTAATGCAGTGGCAAGTAGGCGTGCAGACACAATGCTGTGTAATGCAGAGGCAAGTAGGCATGCAGACACAAAGCTGTGTGACGCAGAGACACTTAGATAAGCAGACACAAAGCTGTGTAATGCAGAGGCAAGCAGGCGTACAGATACAACGCAAAGGCACTTAGATGCACAGGCAACGCTGTAACACAGACCCAAGTAGACGCACAGCTGTGTAACACAGGCACGTAGACACGCAGACATGCAGACACAGAGACACACACAAAGGTGTGGAAAACAGGCACAGCTTCCATAAAGCAGTATAATTATCTTACAGGGAAGACAGAGAGCGACTGGGGGGTAAAATATTTAGCTTGTAGGGGGCAGGAGTACAGTATCAGCTGGTAACAAGCTCATTATCAGGCACTAAAACAGTCTAGATCCTTTTTAAAAGCATCATAACTTATTTTAAAGCACTGCTGAAAGCCTCTTTGTGGGAACCCCAGAGGTGTGAGGCCTCAGCGCCTCCTTCCTGCCATGCTTTGTACGTAAACACAAAGCAGCGTGGTGAGTTCTGGGAATGAGGGGCCATCATCTGGGAGCTGCTATGAGACCTGCGGGGGCAGGAAAGCTTAATGAGGCCCAGACTCTCCACTAACAGATGTGAAGGGAATCAGCCTGGGGGGGATCATCATGGGCGCAGTTAAAGCACCTGACAGCTAGAGGAATTTATTAGAAAGTGTATGTGTGTGTGTGTGTCTTTCTGGGGGGGTTAACTGAGGTAGAGCTGTCCAGGTCCTCTCAGGCTGTCCTTGTTTGTGGCCCAAAGTTTACCGGAGATCAGAAGAATTACCAGGTAAACATCACTCTCACAGCTATTAGTTTTTTTTTCTCCTTTCACTCATTGGGACCAACTAATGGGTTTGGAGTTAAAATATCACTTCCTCCTCCTATGGCCCATGGTCTGATGATCACAGCATGGCTGATGTGCTTTCAGGTTCAAGTACTGGTTCTATCCCAGATGATGGAGTGTCCTAAACAGGCAGACAGAGCAGCCCCACCCTGTCATATTTGCTCTGGACCTAAACATCAGTCAGCCAGACACCTTTCAGGAACCGAATGTTTGCCGATGCAGTGAGTTACGGGTCAGTGACTCCGAAAGCTGGCTGAGGAGTACGTCGGGGCAGGAATGGCCGAGTGGAAGACACGAGTGCTGCAGGAAACGGGAGGCAAACCCCGAGTGTGATGGACAGCAACGTGTCCTAATCCAGCCGCTGTACCCATGAGTTGGAGACACTGACAGTAAGTGTCCACTAGACTGATATACTTATTAATTACGCTAATGCACACTCATTACACACTGATGCTTCTTGTGCTGCAGGACCTATTACACAATATCTCTATGGCAACCAGACACTTGAGCACAATGGCATTCCTATACTTCCAACAAAATCCACAGCATCGAAGTAGTTTTGGCAATACGGACTTGTAATCACTGTAGTGATCACCATTTCAGCGGACCGCTCGTGCAGGGTCCCCCAGCTGAACTTTTTCATTCGTTCTGATCCCACCTACTGTCCAAGATCGGCTGACGTAATGCGGCGCTCTGCCGTTGGTCAGCAGGACTAATTTTGTAGCTGCCCACATGCATTGCACTGCGCTGCACTTTATATAGCATAAATTAATGTGTGTATTCTTGTATTAATGTTGCAAATAATAAATATCTTAATCGTGTAATGTTTGCCATTTAATGTGTGTGTTTCGTTAGCATGTAGCCGTGAGAGTTGTCTAAATTGTTGGCTTCTCTCTGTATGTCACTACTAGTATTAAACCAATAGTGGCTGTCAACAGAGAGTAACTTCCATTTTAAAACAGCTATCATCACGTTTAATAAAAAGACATACGCTCCGCCACAATATGTGTATTTGCCTTCTGCCTGTGGGTCTGCTGTATCAAAAACATTCTGCGTCCTCTACGGTTGTAGCATGACGTAGAACAAACACGGTGACAGTCTTGTTTTAAGTATGAAATAGTTTGTTCCCATCAGCGTCTTCGATTTCAGTTTGTCTGGGTGTTGTTTGAAGTATACGGCCGCCTTTAAGATCCCACTGGAAGCCCCCAGTTCAACCAGCTCCCAGATCTGAACATTAATGGGGGAGAGGGTGTTTGGGGGTGATCCAACCTAGCAGGTACATTCCAGAGAGGTTAAACATTCACTCTGGTAAATGTGTCTCCAGCTCCCTTCAAAGCCAAACCACTGTTCCGGTACATTCTATGACTTCTTTCAGCCCAACAGCACACACATACGCACGCTCACCCTTAAACTGGTTCCTTAAAATGAATATTTACTAGACAGTCAAAACAACAGCTGGATGTGTGTGGACAACTGAGGCTAAATGTCTGCTTTTTGGTCCTGGAGTGTGGCTCTGAGGTTTAGGACACCATGCTTAGTATCAGAAGGTTGTTGGGTCAAATCCCTGAGGTCAGCATAGTGATTTTACTGTCGAGCAAACTCTATAACTCCCAATAGCTCCAATAACTGGCTGGCCCTGCTTTCTGAAATGCATCCTGTTTTAGATAAAATTGTCTACTGGATTAATTAAAAAAGGAATATATATACTGTATATAGAAAATAATGGACACAACAAGCTGGCTCCAACCTACAAGCTTGGGTTCAAACAGTGGCTGCAGGTCCTGCTGGAGAGCAGAAGGATACATGACACAGGCTACAGTTTCCAAAATACTTGCAGGAGGACTAGATACAGGTGGCAGGAAACATTCGACATCCTTACCGCCTTCGCTGAGATCCTCTGGGTTTTATCACACCACCATAGACGCTGTGTGTCTTTGTAAGCTTCCAGGTCATAGCTCTCAGGAGGACTGAACGGCATTGAAGATTTCTGCCGGCATTCTGTTGTCCACCATAAAGATGAGCCTCAGTAACAGGCTTAATGCTAGTAGACTCCAGGATAATGTGTAACAGTAATAGTTTGTCTGTAATCTTGAAAAGCAGGGAAAATCTTATTTGGAAGGCCGGCTTTATGTAACATCAACAGGGTGTCTGGTGTTTGTGGTACTGCTAAGTGTTTGGCTCTGAGATTTCGCATTAATAGCCCAACCTGAGTGTACGGGATGTGAGTTAGCGGTAGCATTATCAGGCTTATTGCAGCATTAACAGAGGAGCCTCACTGGGTGGGAGACAGGGCAAGGGAAACCTCCTGGGATCTCATAGAGGTAAGAGGGTGCAGATGCAGCAGACGCCCATCACCGGGGGAGTGACCATGATAGGGCGATGAATAATGGAGGTCATTCTCCAGAGGCTTGCAAACACATGCTAGTCATGCTAAAAACACTCCTGCACACCGCGCTGAACATCAACACTAGCCTTGACTTGAATTATACACTGTCCGTGAATTTCTTCTTAACTAATAATAGTTGGCTGCTGCTGGACTACCTCCACCCCCCCCCCGGTTTATGTTGTGACCATGTCCTTATGTTGCTGAGGTATTTTTTTCGGTTCCTAAATTGTACTCCCTACTGGAGTGCAGTCTGGGTGCTGTTTTTTATTCTCCTCATCTCTCCTCATGTAAAACGGTTTTTCTCAGTTCTTTCTATGACTTCTGAGTCGTTGCTCGTGCGGTCAACCGGTTGGCTTGTAGAGCGGCTGTTTGATCTCTATGCAACACTGCTCTACGTGCCTCAAATTGCCCCTCGGGGACAAATAAAGTTTTGATTGATTGATTGATTGAAAGAGGTGGTCATGTTTACCTCAAATTCTTATCCATGAGCCAATTTAAATTACTTTGTCTTATAGGGTTTTCTTTGGCTTTCCAACACAAAGGCCCAGCAAAGACTTTAGGCTAATTTTTCCTCCCTTATACACACACAAAATAATACCGCATTAAACATCGTTCATGTTAGTGGGATATCAGAGTAAGTATACAATTCAAAACAACACTGGGATGTTTTCTTAGCAGACCCCAATTAGCACTTAGTGTCTTTGTCTTGAGTGTCCTAGAATACGACATTTGAAGTTTGTTGAGACGTGCCTTGGAGCTTGGTAACGAATCAGTACGACTTGAGAAGGTGAGATGCCTTCAGTGTTGGGGGGTCGTCCTGCATGTGGACGTGCCTGCACTTGTTCCAGGAGAACCAGGATAATGGTGGGGTGCGGCGGTAGTTTTCCTTGCCTGTCGGTTGTAGGGAAATGAGGGTTTGAAGACAGGAACATGACTTTGGCGGAAAGTCCATCTGCTTCTTCCCTGCACTGATTTTGTGTTGACAGGCAGGCGGAGCATAAAGATACAACGCCAATCTTCAAAGGTTGTGGAACGTCACGTGGGATCTAGGCCACAATCCAGGATGGAAGAACGTCGGGAAGCTGGTGTCGAGTCTCCCCATCCAGCGCGTCTTTCTTTTAGGATCAAGCGAGGAGAGCGAGAAGCAGACATGTCACTTCTAGAGCATTCTGTATCTGTCTAGTTAGCTAGCATCAGAAACGTCATGTCCCAGGAAGGGTTAGTGGGCTGGGAAATACCACAAGAGATGCTTTGAAGATTAAACATATACTGCCACTGCCCACAGGAATCTAGCGCACACTATGGATTTGTCTGACAGCACGATAACACTGGGAAAGGTCACTGAATCAGTGCCAGGACTATTACTCTTGGAGCAGACCACTGTGAGCTGAGAATGGGCATGGAAGGTGTACAAAGTGTTGTCCATTTTGACACAAAAACATAACCGGAACCTGCTCATTTCCAACGGCCATACGAGAGAGGGGCAGAGGGGAGGTGAGGGAGTTCACTTGCTGTCCCGAGTTCCAGAACATTCAGGAAGTGGCCCCTGCACAATTAAAGTTTAAACCAAGCTGGAAATCAGAGTTAATGTTCAAGCCATTTACCCAGATTCCCCCAGACTGGCTATTTGCTTTTAAAGTGTGCGGAGTGACTTCTGGACACCTTTCACCTTCCAGATGGTTCTCTGAGAAATGCTTAGAAAGTCCAGGCTTAAACCAGTTTGCCTGAACTCCATAAATTCTCCCAGACCATTTCCACACGAACACATCAGTTTCCTTTTCTTTATTGCTTCCTGGAGATCCAGACCAAACTTCACAGGCTCCACGGGAAACAGGAAGTCCTGGTCACGTCTGTCATTTAACCCGTAGAGTCCATCATCTGTAGGAGGCACATCTATATTCCTCTAAATGAGAACACAGACTGATAAATATATCTTAATTCACCACTCAAATCCCTGTGGTCAGTCCCTTGATTCTTCCAGTGTGGATGAGTATAGATCTCTCAGAGGTTCGCTCCTCAACTGAAAGTCACAGGATCTCACTGCCTGAACCAAAATTATGAGGAAATTCTAAAATGGGCTCCTATTTGAGCATGCAGAAGTACACAGCAGAGGACCCTGACAACCAAATGAGGCAAGGCCTACAAGTGTCTGGAGGTTCTGAGAACTGGAGACACAAGGTGGTATTTTTATGTCTAACAGATTTTGCCCAGAAGACAGGTGGACAGGAGCTTCCTAAAATGAGCTTCATAAAATCTGATAGTAAGGAAGAAAAGCGGACATGTCATCTGAAAGGAAAGCAGTTAAATGTGAAAATTAATAACAAGGCGGAGTTACCTAAGCTAACACCCTTTATCAATGGCGATGCTCATTCGCCGATGTTTTGCAATTCATCTCAGTGTGTACACATGCTTTAATCTGGCTCTAACACTCATTTCCTAAAACCATCACATGCATGGTTTTAGGAAGTGAGTGGAAGTTGAGGAGCAGAAGACTCCACATCTCCGTCTCCTACCTCATTTGTTTCCCTTCCTTGTCATAAAAACAATATTCTGGGGCAGCCAGTCACTCGCAGCTCCGCGGCGTCTTTCCCACGGCCTTGAGGCAGGGCCCAGGGTTGGCCTTCTCTGTTTGTTCCAAAAAACCCTCTGATTAGAGGTCAACGGTGGAGCGAGCGAAGAAAAAACATTAGGGGTTATGTGGCAATATAGAGTTTAACAAAAAGCCTGAACTGTACTTCTTTGCAGAAGGTGATGGCGTGAAAAGCGTAGAAATGTGTCACTGCAGAAGCCAAGGATTGAGCACCAGCGATATCTCTTGTCAACGGTGTACAGTGACCCAATCGTGACATGGTTACTTTCGACACGGACTTTATAGAATGACTGAGTAATATATTAGGATCATGGGCACCAGACACAACGACGTTACTGTGTCAACAGATCTACCCTGGGTGATCAACAGATCTACATGCTCTGGCAGCCACTGCCATTTCAATAAATGATGAATGACAATTGATTAGATTCTATTCATCTAAGCAACGGGCACGAGGCAGGGAACAACCCTGGACAAGTGGAAAGTCTGGGTACATGTATATGAAAGAGTGGGGACGAGGGGCAGTTGATGTGTTTTCCTTCTGCAGAAACCCTCAGGGACAATTGTAGATAAATTGTAAAACCACCCAAGAAGCACCAGAGAACTTAAGCCAAAGCATTTTCCACAAAACACTTATGGCTCACAAATCTTGCTGCACCACGACAAACCTTTTGGATGTGGCCAATCGCTGGCACCTGTGCAAGGATGATAGTTGCAAGCGGCGGGAGATTTCAGCCGCTAGGCTGTCACACGAGCACAGAAAATGTGACAGCTGAGGCCTCGTCAGATCAAACCTGCCCTCTGGGTTTTGGATCGGGGAGAGCTCGACGAAAGCTGGCAGTAACCAGGCCTAGAAGGTGGTCGTGTTCTGGCATCTGTGCCAGCCTCAGATTCACTGCAACTTCAAAACCTTATGATTTGCCATAGTGTGTGCTTTTGGGATAACGACCCCCCATCAAGGAAATTAATGGAGAGAGAAATAAGGGTTAAAAATAACTCCATAAGAAGATGAGAAATTTACAAACGAGACAACTTGTGTTCCCACACTTTGGGAGGAACCATTCAGAAGAGGGGGAGGGGTCAACCCAGGCTCCATAATCAGAGTGAAACACACATGCATGCATTATTTTTGGGGGAATAAACCCCTTTACAGTATGTGAGTAAAACAGTAAATAAGCCAGCACAGCAACATTTGCCTTTAGTGAATCCTTACTTCAGCATTAGTTCAAATACAAGAACTCGTGGCCATAGGTGGAAATTAGCGGGAGAACATTTCAAACTAGATT
>JAODKE010000020.1:21890866-21906422 GCA_026779605.1 Mormyrus hasselquistii | reverse complement strand
ACGCTGCCATTCCTACCCACATAGATAAACAGGGGTCCCGCTTCACTGATGTTCTTGTTCCTTATGACACTGTGAATTTAGATTGACGACCAAAAGAACAGCTCGCGGCATAAACCCTGCGTAACCCATGTGTGGGACCAGCAGGGGCGGACTGAAGATCTGAAGAGCCCTGGCAGATACAAGCCTCTGAAAGCGCTAGCAGCACATCTGCGCTCTGGACGGACTTGTCGGAGCCCAGATAGTCTGCTTTGGGTTTTTCCTGCAGATGGGTTTGAGCTTTGTGGGGGGATGTGCTTTTGTAGTTCGTGTAATTAGCTCCTGAGATCTACGGTAATGGGGCGGAACGCTGCAGATAGACCCGCAGCTGCCACCGATCATCACAAGCAAAGCCAACTCAGATAGATGTTTACACTGGCGTCCAAACAGATCTGAGGTCAGTTTAGGAGATTTGCGTGGGACGAAGAAAAAAAATCCCTGCCACTGGCTCCATAAGACAATGGAAGCTATTACAAGGTTACCATGCTGTCTAGACTGAGGGTGGAAGACCACCCATGTTTAACAGACCACAGCCATATCAAAAGGCAAATAAGATAAGATAAGATAAGATAAGATAAGATAAGATAAGATAAGATAAGATAAGATAAGATAAGGGGTGAATCTCAATACCAAGAATGCAAAGACCCTACTTGTGATCTTGGCAAGATTGGTCTTGTTAACTTGCCTTTCAAGAAAGAACTTGGGGTGCATTGAATCATGGGATTGATCTTGTTCAGCTAGGATGCAACCAATGCATCCTTGATATTTGAGGCAGAGTAAGAATACCATCCTCTGTACTTGTGTTTTTGAGTATTGGAACTGGTGCTCAACAATGGAAGATGACATAAAATGGGAACATGAGAAAACAAGTACGGTCAAGTATGCATATTGAGATTCCAACAAGAGATAAGATAAGATAAGATAAGATAAGCTTTATTGATCCTGTCAATGCCATTGTGGTGTTGCCAAGGTCAGACATCTACAGCAATTGGGAAGCCTTTGGTGAAACTTCCTGTGTAGCAACAACACCCCTCCTTTTCCTCTTACAAGACAGCTGTGAGAAAACCAGCAGAGCTTGCATGCTCTCCAGACGTCTGTTTTCAGCGGTGAATCGCAACTTTGCTGGCTTGGCATCCATCCTCAATCACGACGGGGCAGGAAAACACACTCCGAGTTTGGTGTCGCGAGTCAGCGTGGAGACAAGTGCCTCCAGGACTGTGAGGCAAGACCAGGCAGGTCCTTCAAAGGGGAGAAGTGAAACGGGTCAGAAGGTGAACGCCCGACACCATTGGCTGACAAAAGTCTGGGTCTGGCCAATGAAACGAAGCTCAGCCCTGAGGGGATGGGGGACAGAAGCAGGAGGTTTTGAGGTGTTTAGGCCTAATCCACAGAGTCTGGGGTCCAGAGTTCAGCTTGACAGGGAGCCGGAGGGCGTTCCCTGCTAATTAGGGAGTGAATGTTTTCAGTGCCAGCTGGCTGGTCCACAGACTGAAGACAGCAACTCGCTACTAATCTCTGGAATACCTTGTACTGCACCAATGGGATGAAACTGCGTGTGAAAGGGGAATTCCTCCCAAAAACTTCCCTCCAGCTGAAATGCGCAGGGACCGTTTTTTTTTTTTTGTGGATTATGGGAAGGGCAGCCGAATAAAATTAATCACCATGGCACTGTGGCAAAGGAAGTGGGAGGACTAAGCAGAGAGGCAGGGGGAAGTGAGATTAGGGTTAGGGTTAGATCTTCTGGATATTTGGATTTAAAAAGCATGGAGACAGAAAGATCTCCAACACAAAACTGGTAAATAGCCTCCTGGTGACATCATAACCTGAACAAATGCATAAATTAAAGTTTGCTTTAGAGGGACACATTTCTGGAGCAGAATTATTTTAGATAAAACTAATCTTTAATGAAGCAGACAAAACTTTCAAGATGAAGCACTGGCCAGGTTAGCAGAGCTGAGGACCACAAAATCAGGAGTTGTAGTCCAGAGATGTGAGAGGGGGTCTCTTTGACTGTAGCTTTACGTCAGGTCCCTAGGGGGCCTTTGCTGGGAGACCATGGGGAACCAGAAGGCAGGAAGGCAACAAGAAGGTCCATGAAGTTACCTCCAAGCCTGTGGAGGAGTTTGGTCAAGGTGTAAAGGAGTCGACTGGTCCCATCCCAGGACAGAAGTGCTTTGTGATATGAGAAGTAAACATCTCCAAATGGGCTTTTTGTTTTACTGAGGCATTCAACCAACACCTGGAGGGGGACAGCGATTCAGGAACTGACACATGACCTTTTTTCATTTGCAATGTTAACAGGCTGGTAGAACATTCCAAAGAACACTGTGTGAACGTTGTCAGCTGGCTGGAAGTTCATCAGGAGGTCAGGAGAGTCTGAAACAGGGCCAGTTCCAGCGAGGCCAAGAGCCCATGAGTCAGCTTTGTGAATTAAAAACATGACACCGTGCAGACGCACCTCGTCCTCAGAGAAAACTGTACGGAAACACCCGGAGAGTTGGCTTTCAAAGCTAAATGTGTCGCAGGCATCTGAACCTTCCTGACATCATGAAAGGAAGACATACAAGTCATTAAAAAAACCCTGAACACACAATTAAGAACATTCAGCAATAGCCAGCAAAGACACTGATGTTGCTTGTCTTCACTGAGGAAAAGCTGCCGTTGGGCTGGAGGAAAGATAGAGATGCCTGGATCTGAATCAGAGGGTGAAGAGAGGCAACTGTCACATCTGCACCTGACCCATGGAGGCGGAGGCTCCCCTTCACACCTGTTCAAATGGCAAATAAAATTCATTTTCATTTTTATCCATCTTATCAACAGCAGCAGAGTTGCCTTGAGTCCATCCCAGAAAGCACAGGAACACGCGGTTCCCACACAGTACCGGGCATAAGCACACAGCTCAGTGATTCAGAGATGCTGATTCACTTAACCACATGTTTTATGATTATAGGTGGAAACCAACTCAAACAGAGAGAGAGAGAGAAAACACACACACACACACACACACACACACACACACACAGCATGACAACCTTAACTCCTACCCTAACCTTAACAACCCTAACCTTAGCCACAAGTAACCAAACTAAATTTTTAGTTTTTTGATTGTATTCACAGATCTTTGTGGGAACCTTAAAAATGGTCCTTACAACATCAAAAAGTTTTTACACATACACCCATGAGGATGAACACGCACCCAGGGCTGGATTTGTTGTCTCTTCAGGGCCCCCCGCCCCGTAGAGTATTGTCTGTTTTTGGCCAGTAGGTCGGCCCCTGACATGTGGGAGGCCTATGCAAATGCTAGCTTTGAGTGATGGTAAACACTGCCGCTGCACACACCTCCCACTCAAATGTCCAGCACGTCAGTGGTGTCAGAAATTCAAAGAGTAGGAGAGGCTCCACATTAGAGCGTGGCCCGTTGGAGACGGGGGGGCACGACATCAAGCAGAACGAGGCGTCAGTCAGCACGCCTCCGCCTGGCCACTCAGGAAAGGAAAACGCTTTCAACAAAACAACAAAGCGTTCTCTCTGGCCCGCCGTGCCAACAATGCATTCTGGGCCCAGAATTCCCCCTGGTGCTGAGGCGCCGGCAAGAACGGCCCGCGAGGCCCAGCAAGGACGGATGGAACCAGGCTGTGACCCAAAACCATGCAGCTGCCTCAAACTCATGAATCTGAGACTGAAAGGCAAGCAGCTGTGCTGAAATGCGCCCCCCGGAGGCCAGTTGCCACAATATTAGACAGCTTGCTGCCATTTCCAGGGGGCGCTACTAAAGAGCCACATGCTGGACTGGGTCGCTGCTTCATCTGGACTCTGACCGACCGCACAATGCCCTATTACTAACTGGCTGTGCTATGGTACTTCTCTACAGGCAGGAAAAAGAATCAGTGTAGCTTTAAAAAAAGCTAAGTGAAGTTACCCCCACCCCTCATTTTCATTTTAAAGCGTTATTGAAACTGTCAGCAGTGCTGGGGCACTAAGCAGCCCCTCGCTGCTGGGAAACAAAAGCCTGCTCTGCCTGTACCCCCCCCCCCTCCCCCGTAACCACTGGTGCCAACGATGTAAACTCATCCAGAGGACAGAGTGGGGGCCTTGTGTGAGGATTTACCCCAGGGGTCAAGTACTGGGGTGACATGTTACCCCCCCTCCCCCCAACACCTACTTTGCATGGCAACTTCTGGAGCCAGAGTCTTTGGCCATGAGACCTGCTCATTTTGAGGAACTGAGAGTGCTTTGAAATGCAAGGGCCCAGCAGAGTACTGACTACCCATTATCCACAGAATAGTGACAGCTCCATTGGGCTCTAGAGCAAGAACGTTATCCCCCGAAAGTGCTCCAGGGGCGCTGGATGGACCCTGCACTCAGACCCCAAGCTTCACTCTCACCTATGTATGTGTCTGTGTCTTAAAAAGTAGAGTATGATGGGATATATGAAAACTAACACATACTAGTGTACCGGTACTCATACTTGTACAATTAGCAAATGAAGTATCATTTCATTTCCATTTCAAATAAGTAGAACATTGCTCTTCACCGGGTTGTCTGTCAGGACCAAGGATGAGTCACGGCGGTCTCTGTTTCAGTGTCGTTTGGCTTAAAGTGGTGGGTTTCTGACAGAGGTGGTAACTGGGAAGGAGCAGATTCCACTCTTTTGAGGACATCCCGAAAGACATCATCATCGAGGGGCGAGACCATCCAATCATGATGAAGATGACATCATAAGATGAAAGGGCAGGAGAAATGTTGTTCTGGAAGTGGGCCATGATTATGCCTCCATAGTGGTTTGTGATGTCAGGGAATCGTACTTGGGGATGAGATGCAGACACAGCTTCACGCTCGTGTTTGGAGCATGCTCAGACAGGCTTGTACCGTCATCCTCAGGCAAACAGGTGGATTCTTGGAGTGCAAGAAGGTTCAGCATAGATATGAGTGAATACTCCGCTGCCAACACTTAGCTTAACGCTTTGCCTGAGGCTGACCCCTCCACAAGGCCCGTTCAGGGCTCACAAACAAAACAGGGCTACTCGTCTATTCCGGAATTTGGATCAGGGTCCCGGCGTTCCCCCCGCCAGCTTGGAGAAGAATGGACGAGGCAACTGCATTTCCTGGCGTCCTATGCTCATGTCAAACGGACCCTTTGACGCTTTCTTCAGCTGGCATTTGTTTTTCATTGGCATAAACAGAAAGGTCTTCATGTGCACAAACAGCCTCCAAATTTGGAGATAAACAGTCAGACGGAGCTTCCAAGCCGTCAGGCCCCCATTCAGAAGGTGCCAAACCCGGATCCTTCGAAAGGGCCTCAATATCCTGGCGCCACATGTATCCTGCTCCGAGGCATATTGACCCTGCTAACCAACCAGGACACTGGGGTGAGGAGGGAAAGTGTCCTGCTGCCTCCTGCGAATCAGACGGATGAATTCTTCAAATGGTGCCTGTCACACGTTTTCCCATCAGCTGGACAGACCCCAGGCTATAGTCTTGGACCGCCCCACTCACACCACAATCTATGGCTTCAGTTGTGTAACCATCTCTCCTGGTGTGTTGGGCTGGGGGACAAAGTCTATCCAAACAGCGGCCTTCTCAAAAACCAGACCGCAAATGGCCCAAATCAAGAGCCCACATCCTGTCCTCTGCCTGACTCCAACCAGACAGACAGCCTCACCCCAACTCACACAGCGTGATCTGAGGGGTTGGGTATCACCAGTGTCAGACTAAGGTATACACTCTACTTCTTCCTTCACTGCAGAGTTTCCCAGAATGTCATGCTCCGAGACCCAGCCTAACTCACCCTAA
Organism: Mormyrus hasselquistii; assembly: GCA_026779605.1. Classification (NCBI taxonomy): domain Eukaryota; kingdom Metazoa; phylum Chordata; class Actinopteri; order Osteoglossiformes; family Mormyridae; genus Mormyrus; species Mormyrus hasselquistii. The sequence goes on along the minus strand of JAODKE010000020.1, from coordinate 21,900,593 downwards.
TTTGTCAGCAGAATACTCTTACTTTAGTCCTTTATCAAGTAGGCTCATGTTATTTACTAGTTCTCCAGAATCGTGCCAACCCAAAAAAAGCCTACTTTACCCCAACCTTGGAGAAGAATAATTACAGTCAACAGAACCACATCAGACAAAACATTTAGAAGAAATATCAGTGTTCCCTTAGAGGTCAGGTTCTTCATCATTATCAACAGAAAGGCGTTGTGCTGGCAAAGTGTCTCTGTTTGTTTTACCTTTGGGTTGTCACCGGATGACACATTCCTACACAGTACCCATGTGACATCTAACATCCCATAATAATCCATCATGAGCACTGGCTCCCGCACAACCTTAGCCTGGGGTAACTAGCATCAGCATAGAACAATATCATGCCAGTTAGACTATACCAAGCATTGATGTTTTCAAAGATCTTCAGAGGGTTGAAAAGACTCCTTTTACATCTAAGCCCCAGAACAGAGGCAGAGAAGTCAAGAGAATCCCAAGTCCTGGGGTCTTGGGGCCCCTGAGGTCTATCAACCTTGATAGACAAGCAGAATGGTCTAGTTATGTTCACACAAAATATGTGCACGCAGGTCATGCTAACAACAAGAAATAATTCCAAAGTCAAATTAGGTCCATACCCAAAGAAATGATATATTACTGTCACTAAATATATACTTTACAAGCCAACTGACATGTCTGGCACAAATCATTTTCGGCAACATTCACTTAATGGTCTACCGCGCCGAATGACACACATTACATGCTGCAGCCAGTTAAATGCAACCACAGTAGTATCTTACTTATTTATGATATCCTGGCCTCATTATAACTGCATGTGTATCCTGTCCCTGTCATGTTAGCTCCTGCTCTCTCTTTAACAGACCACTGGTAAGGTTGACAAAAATACAGTTTGTTTATTTCCTTATTACGCCCCGCAAAACTTCCACCTCATTCTCTGTTCCATTTTTTCCCCTTCATGTTTTTATTTTGCTTTTTACTTTATTTCTTAATCGCAAAATACATTTTAAAAAATATAGTGCAAAATGGGTGACAAACATGAATACATTGATCTCTTCACAGATTCCATTTCTGCAACAAGGTCTCCCTTTGTGTGATTTGACACATGTCATTTGGATGTTCCCAGGAGAAAATGCACAGTGACACTTCGTAGTAAAGCCGTAACCTCTGTTCAACAGGCTTACTATGTACATTCACAGTTTGGCAATCAATTTTTACAGAAAATTGGCACACTTTTTTTGAAAACTACAGCTGAACTGTAAACTTCACTGCCAGAATTACGAAACACCAGAAGAGGTGACCGTGAACTTGAAACCGTGAAAGTAAAAGCAAAATTCGCACTTCTACTGTGAAAGGTCCATGGTTGAACTGTAAACTTTGTAGTAGGACTATGAATAATTAAGACTTAACTGTAAACATCACAGTTTCACTGGGAAATTTAACAGTGCATTTTTTTCCTGGGTTATATGCCCATATATGGTTGATTGAGGGCATGTCTTCATTACAATAAATCTTGCCGTGCACGGACAGTCATGTTTCGAATGTATGAAATTAATCACCATTCGTCTCCTATGACCGTTTGTTCAAATATCAGATAAATATCAATTTGCCTGTGCATACCAGCAATTTGTGCACACACATTTTGGACTTCTATACACACTTTGATAAATTAAACTCCTGGAGAATTACACTGGATCTTAATAAAGCCAGATAGAGCAAAGATAGAAGGATAGCTGCATGCGCTCCATGTTCATCTATGGATATTGGAAATGAGATTTAAAAATAACACAGTTCCTGTCGACTCGAAGTCGACCATCATCCAGCTGCATCTTCAAGGTCATTTAAGGCTTTTAATCAGCATCACTGTGCAATTTTAAAAAAGCAAGTGGCCTTAACAGGGAATGAGTCTGGTGAAATGGTGTTTTTTTATCATTAGTATTGCATGTATATGTTTCCTAAAAACAGTACGAATTGGTGTGCAGTGTTTTGTTTCAACTGCATTGTAACCTCAACTTCTACTGCTTCTCTGTGATATGTTGGTCCCAAGTTTTCCACCAGAGTTTCTGCTGTTTTCTTATTCTACCTTTTTACAGGTTTTCTTAGGAAAGGCGTCAAAGCCAGTCGTTCCCACCCTCTACCCTAAGGCTCAGCAATTTCCTGTCCAATGCCCATGTCACATGATCTTGCTCACTCTTCTGAATGAATCGATACTCAAACATGTAATTTTTGACGGGCAAAAGTGTTGGATGTAAGAAATGCATAGTGACCAAACTGTGTGTCAATAAACTCACACCTCTCTTAAAAAAAGATACGAAAAATAGTTGGAACTGTCTGGCCAGCTTCCTCAGATTAAGCAATCGGCCCTCAGCACAATCAGTGGAGCCAGATGGAACTCTCAACACCAGCTACATCTTCAAGCCTCATCAAAACCACCATCCCGTTATCCTGCTATTTATTCGACACTCCATCCAGGCTACAGACAAGGAACGGATCCGTTAAGAGCAGCGATCCCAACCCCGGATTCATTGATGCCGTTACCCTCCGGGGCGCCACCGCATTCCTGCGTGACTGAACAGTCCGAACGTGACACCCCTGGCTGCTGTTCAAAGCCTGCTTGGCGGTGTGCGCCGCGGTAACCTGGGAGGGAAGTTGCCAGAGGTTGCCATGGTGATAAGGAGGGTCGCAATGTCAGCTCCACAGTCAAGAAGAGGGGCCCCTTGTGCCGAGCTCTTTGATAGCATTGGGTCACTGAGAGGAAAGTGGCGGTACCTGAACACCATCGTGCTCAGGCCATGACGCTCGGGGTGGGTCTGTAACGTTGGTGTCCTGTTGCTGCCGGCCTACCACACAGAGCCGCGTCTGTGCGCTTCTGAAGTTGAAGCCGCCGCTGCTCAATGCCAGGGATAGCTGTTCCCGCTCCCATGGGCTGCTTCACTTCCTTCCCAGGAGGCGCTGGAAGGTAGAAGGATTTGGGAGCGTTGAGCTGAGTCACAGCAGAAGAAGGAGGAGAGAGACTGACGCCTTTGCTGACTGTGCTGCACTCAGCACCCTGTCCACGCTGATGCAGCAACCCGCCAGGACGACGCAGATTGCAGGAGTGCACGGGTGAGCACAACCCAATCCCCGAAAATGCCGGGCCGCCCCCGCAGGCGTCCGAATGCAACCCGACACCGCTCGCACAAGCGGAACACCTCAGCTTCACAGCACCATGGTTCCGCTGAAGGAAACAGAGCAGGAAAAACGCGTCTGACATTGGCGAGGAGAGAGATGGGATTTCACTGCAAAAAATAGCTGCCGTTCTGCCCTGCGCCGGATGTCCCAGAGAACCTTGGTTACCCAAAATGTCCCTTAGGGGGCTGCTTACCTGTGCAGAACCCTAGCTGACATGGACTGTGCTGTAGAATGGTCATCATGCCCTTTTACAGAGAAAACGAGAATGCGGAGATACCACATTCATATTCCCCTCAACCTCACAACCCAAACACCCAACCTGGGCCGAGTACAATACACCCATCATGACCCAGTGTGAAACTCATTGCACTATTTGGGGTTCCCCCAACTGCAAAACAAAAACCAGGCTATTTTTTTCTCATTACAATCAAGGCTTTCATGGGAAGGTTTAAAATTCACCGCTCAAATTAATTACGGTAACATTACGGCAAAATTAATTACGGTAAAACAGCAGTTTCCCTTCAAGGATGTTGGTGGACAAAACCCTGATTCGCTGTCACCTACTTAGAAGAAACCTTCAGGGTTTGCAACCAGACACCAGGGAAAGGGCTCCACCCCCGGCTGACGGATGGTGACTCACTCACGTCTCATCCCCGGCATCACAGGGAACAATGCAAGAGTGAAAACAGTGGAGAAAAATGCCAAAGCAGACATGCACGTCCCCTTCCCCGCCCCCTGCCCTGAGCATACGTTGAGATAGTTCATACATTGCAGTTGAGCACAGTGCAGGCTAAGTCATGTGACTCACCGTTGCAAAGATCATGTGATGGGGGAGTAAAGAGGGAAGCAAACCACTGAATAAGTATAAATTCGGCAGCTTTGTTTGAGAGCATGGGTCTACGGGGGGCTGGCTACGCTGACCCTACTCCCATTCAGCTGTCATATCCCTCATCTCACTAGTAATAGTCATAGCAATATGACATGCCATACATCCCCCAGCAAGTAGAGGGGGGCTTTTCCACTGTAACACCCCCTGGATCTGTGAAGCAGTGTTATGTATCCTGATGCTGCACCTCAACCTGGCTCAGTGACACCTTCGCCACCTGATGACCAGACCCTCCATAGACCCTCCGGTGACTGAGGAGAAGAGACGATAGTATCTCAGCCAGCCTGTGAAGGGACGGCATGTAAGAAAGACATCATTGTGCATAGTGTACAGCCTCTGGACCACAGCAGCCTGAAACATGATCCATTGGAAATGCCAAAGGGTCACCTACGTATCATGTGCCAAAATGGCTCCCTGGCTTCCGCAGAGTAAATAGGCAAGGTAGCCGGGAGGTAGGGAGGGTACCTCTCAAAATGCATCCCAAACAGGCTTTCAATAGGCTTGGGACTGACTAACCAGTATGGCTGGGGTGAGAGGGGGCTTCTGTACCATACCTGGGGGAACAGGGCCTTCATCGGCTCCATCCAGGACCTGGTGGCTCATGCAGTTCACCTCCCACTCCTGGACGTCTATGCTCCACAGAGCTAGAATAAGAACACAAGGCCAGGTACCAAGGCAACAGGAAAAATAGAGGGGTACGACCAGTGGCTTTTGATGAGGAATGGGTGCTAGCATTAGCATTTAGCTAGCATTTAGCAGCTGTGTGATAGAAGAAAAAGGGTACAAACATTAGCATTTAGCAGCTATGTGATAAGGAGTGAAGAAGGGGTATGAGCATTAGCATTTAGCAGTTGTGTGATGAGAAGTGGAGAAGAGATAAGAGCGCTAGCATTTAGCAGTTGTGTGATGAGGAGTGGAGAAGGGATAGGACCGTTAGCATTTGGCTTTTGATGGGAAGTGGGGAAGGAGTACTAGCGTTAGCATTTAGTTAGCATTTTGCAGCTGTGTGATAAAGAACAGAGAAGGGGTACAAACATTAGCATTTAGCAGCTATGTGATAAGGAGTGGAGAAGGGGTACAAGCATTAGCATTTAGCAGATATGTGATAGAGAGAGGAGCAAGGTTACAAACATTAGCATTTAACAGCCATGTGATGGGGAGCAGGGAAAGCGTACCAGCATTAGGATTCAGTAGTTGTGTGATAGAGAGAGGAGAAGACATGTCAAGCAAAAGATGTAAAGAAAGGACTGGAGTAACAGCAAGAGCGATGGAAGCGGACTGGACAGACGGGGAAGGCATCCTTGCTAATCGGCTTAATGCTTCACAGCGCTTGACTTCCCCAGTTTGTGCCCCCAAATATTGGATTAGAGGAAATGGAAACCAGTCACTGGAGAGGAGATGAGTGGGCCAGTCTGGCCAGGGCTACATGATACAGTATGTGGCCTCACAGACTTCACTTCACAGATCACACTAATTACAGCAAGGGTGCGAAGAGCCCAAAAAGGCTGACCTTAGGAAGCTCAGTGAGCTGTTGTATTAGAAAAACTGTTATGGGGAATTATCCGTGTGTCTCTCAATCAATCAATCAATCAATCAATCAATCAAACAAACAATCTGTCTCAATCAGTCTGTCTGTCTATCTATGGAGTTAGGACTATTATAGGACTTATTACTTTTTGTTTGTCATGTGCTTCTAGGCCCCATCTGAGAGCAGAATCATCACACCGTCTGCGTACAGGTTGCACAGCTGTCTCCTTAACTACGCCTACAGCGGTAAACCTGTGTGTGCGTGTGGACAGGTCAGATCACTTCAAAGCCCATCAGGACTGCCAGAGGGCCGCGCTGTCCTGTCCCAGACGCGGTGGCCCTCCTGTTTCAAGCTGGCAGCAGGGACTGTATCACTTTACAGCAGGGACACTCTGGTGTCGCTGAACATCTGGTGAATCTGGAGAGCTCAGCAATTAGGACTCTTGGACACGTCCTCCTCACCCATTCCAGGTGGGGGGTGGGGGTGGGGGTCATTTTTCAGTTAGATGAGAAAGATGCATCAAACTGTCAAACGTGTCAGAAGCATGAGACTCTAACCCCGTCTTTAGTTCCTAGGCACAGAGACTTGGATGTCGTCCAGTTTTGCTGTGTTGAGGCCTTGTCATTCGGCCTGTGGTATTGTTGGTAAATTTCAGTCATCTTGTATTCATATAATCGCCTTGATAATTTTTGCGCTAATTCTTCTTCAGGAAATATGGGGGAAAGGCTCCAAAGTTAGCAAACTTATCCTGGTTGGTAAAGCCTCAGTGGTGTGGTAACAGGTGAGAGGTGAACTGGTCTTCTTTTTCCGCTGAGACATGAGTCAGCGAGGTAAAGAGACTAGTTAAAAAGGCATAATTAAACATGCAAATACATTGCAAAAGGATGCTGCCATCGCTTGGGATTGTAGGGGATATCCATTGGAAATCTAGTCGTGAATTAAGCTAAACTGGAGGGGTGTAGTGTGGGGATAATCTTGCTAACATTCCTGGAATGCATTCTGTCAGACAGACATCATAGGTCACAGTGCAAACTCTCGTTCTGGGAAAGCGGTTTAAATATTTCCCTGGTCACACGATTGGTGAAATAAGCATCATCATGATGGCAAAAGGTGAACTGGGGGTTGGGGGAGTGGCAGCCATGGACGGCAGTGGTGGGAACTGGGGGCAGAGTGTGTGTGGTTTAACAAACAAACAGAAAATGGGCGGAGCAACTCTGTTGGCATGGCAATACTGAAGCTATGAACACAGAAAGGACAGGTGGTGAAAGATCTGACACACGCTGCTGTTTTTGGATACTTATTTGCTTTTTTTTAACCATCTGTATCCACATTTAGACACTCCTCACTTAACAACTGAGTTCTGGTCCTAGGACTAGGTTGTTAAGCGAATTGGTTTATACTGTAAGTAAGAAGCCGTCCATTACTGATATTTCAAACATACTGTACTGGTAAGTGGGGGTGTGTCAACCATCTTTAGATATTGTTTTAATGTCACCTTTACACCAATTGGATAATTTTGTATACTTATAAATAATGCAAGATGAGATGCTTGATACTCAGATGCAGTGCTGCCATTTGCTACCAAAGTTCTACAGCGTATAAATCCAGCTGGTTGGAGAGCTGGTTGTCAGTCCAGGAGGTCGTTAAGTGAGGGGTATCTCTGAATTGTTTCCGTTGTATCACTTTGTATTTTCTGCTGCTGTAACATCCGTGATGTCCACCAGGATCAATGAAGTTTCTCTTTCACAGTAACTGAACGAAACCAAGACAGAGTTTTAAAGGACAGATTTTCATTCCCCTAATGTAGCTTTGAGCTGCACTGGTGATGACTGAACTGTGAAAGATGGCTTAAATATTAGAATATAAAAAATGTTTTTATGTCAGCACTGTAACACATCATCCTGTGAGATTGCATGAGTTGGGGTTAATTACATAGCCACCAGGATAACTACATGTAACAAACAGATGTACTGGATTCACATGTTAGGCCTGTTTTGTTGGGAAAAAAAGTGTTTTAAATACCAGGGGAATTTACTAACTAAGAAAGCCATTGTTCTGTCAAACTGGGCCAAAGAGTCCTTCAAACATCTCGCTTATCACATTAACTGTTCCATAAATACTGTGCTAAGATAAAAGTTACTAACAACAGCACTGGCTTCATGGTGAAGTTCTAAGATTTGCCTTGAAGAATGTCACCAATTTCTGACCTTAATCATTCAAAAGCAAGGTTAAGAACCAGAAAACAAGCTTCAGGTTTGAAGGAGCTTTCTAAGATGTGGTCCAGTTCTGGCGTCAACTGCTCAAGGTCAATATGAATAAATGAGATAAATGGGTCTACAGTATTTGCTTCCCATAGCCAGGGACTGACAAACATTTAAGGTTTGACAATGACCAAAGCTCAGTGTGATACAACTGGGAATTTCCTTACTAGAGCCAGTGTATGAAATGGAGGAGCGGTCTTTGTTTGTGGGCGTGAACACAGGGGTGTGGCTTAGGTATGTGGGCGGTGCTTACACTTACACAGTTACACCGTGGGCAGCACCTGGGTCTCATCCCTTACGCACAAGGGCACAACTCCAGCAGCTGCATGATGTCTGAATATAGGCGTGACCCCCTGCAGCAGGACGAGGACAGCTGGGGGGACAGAGGGACAGCAAAACCTGCACAGGGCACAGTGACACACGGCAGCACGGAGTGGGAAAAGGCTACTTCAGCAGAATAATAAACACAAAATATAAATAATCGCAAAAGAACACGGAAGAAATGTAGCACTTAGATCCCCAGGGAGACACTCAGCTGCAGAGTCTAAAAGCTCGTCAGATAAGTGCTGAGCTCGTCCCCGTCAGGCAGGCAGCATGGGGCCCGAAGTTTGGAAGATTCTGGTCAGTCAATGCTACATCGTTACTGGGGTCGGGGGTATAAAATGTACTATGGGAGAGACCCCAATGACCAGGCCTGATTTTTGATCATAATCTAGCACAGGCTGAAGGCTGGGGGCTGGGGCCTCTCTCAAAACAACCCTGACTGTCTAGACGTCTGTAGTGTGAGCGGGAGATGATGCCTCCAAATATTAGAATAGCGGAAAGGGTGTTGGAGGCTGGGTGGAGCTGTCACTCCAGGATGGGCCTGAGGGCACAGCCCAGGGGTTCCCTTCAAGCATAATGAGGTCCCACACGACACAGACGGACTCCCAATAAGGCAGCGAAGTGCAAAGGATCAGAAACCAATCTGCAAGAAAGAGACCCTCATATCCTTCCGATAAATGGGAAGGGGGTGGAGGAGGGGCCAAAGCTTTTATTAAATGAAAAATGTGAGAATGTAAAGCTAGTGATGGTCAAATGAAGTTTCATTGACTATTTTCTGTATTTTCTGACTCCACTAGACGGTGCTCTCTGTTTGTAAACCCCAAAGCAAGACAAGAGCACCATCTAGTCGGGTCAAAAATACAGCAAATGGTTCATGAAGTTTTATTTGCTCATCATAACCCAAACTCATAATACCAGCTCTTCTCCTCCCCTAATTATCTCCAAAAATCTCTCCAGTTCATCTTCATTCCTCATTTGGAAACTGTGCTTGTCTTACTTATCCAGTGAGTGATCAGACAACCTAGTAAGAGATTTAGAGATATAGGTTTAGGATTAGGGGAGCAAGACCAGGCTCTAAAATGCCTCTTCCTCTATCGTGTTCATCAGGAACATGGCACCAAAGTGAGACATTCCTGAAAAAAGCAGACAACCACTATGGGTCAGGCCTCCATTCCTGGTCTGGTTTCTACTAAAAGATCTCCATCTGGGTTGTATCATTTGGATTTTGTAAAAAAAACTGACCTGTTAGGAAACTCAATACAAAACCAGTAAGTGAGATGACAACATGTACATTTTGGAGCATTTCTGAAAATTTATCAGTCAGTAATAAACAGGTCTAAGCAGCACCAATTTTGCTTTTTGGGAACTGTGAAAAATCTTTGTGCTCTGCTGCTCCCTAGTGGCCAGAATTTAAACTTCATTACCTGTCCCCGGCCCTGTAACTGTACCACAAGAATTTCACTGTTTCTTGGAAAACACAGTGGTGCTTGAAAGTTTGTGTCTACAGTTTTGTGATAGTTTTGTCTACATTTCTGCATAAAT